>JAMKFB010000721.1:0-189492 GCA_036247105.1 Cirrhinus mrigala
CTTCGACTTTTTCTATGGCGTCTGCCTCTTCGACTTTTTTTTTTCGACTTTTTCTATGACTTTTGCATCTGCGACTTTTTCTTCGACTTCTACTTCTTCGACTTTTTCTATGGCTTCTGCCTGTTCGACTTTTACTTCGAATTTTTTCTATGGCTTCTGCCACTTCGACTTCTACTTCGACTTTTGCTATGGCGTCTGCCTCTTCGACTTTTTCTTCGACTTCTACTTCTTCGACTGTTTCTGTGGCTTCTGCCTCTTCGACTTCTACTTCTTTGAGTTTTTCTATGGCTTCTGCATCTTCGACTTTTTTTTCAACTTCTACTTCTTCGACTTTTTCTATGGCTTCTGTCTCTTCGACTTTTTCTTCGATTTTTTTTTATTTCTTCTGCGCCTTCGACTTCTACTTCTTCGACTGTTTCTATGGCTTCTGCCTCCTCGTATTTTACTTCGATTTTTTTCCATGGCTTCTGCTTGTTCGACTTTTGTTTCTTTGACTTTTTTTCGAATTTTTCTATGGCTTCTGCCTCTTCGACATTTTCTTCGATTTTTTTCTATGACTTCTGCCTCTTCGACTTTTTCTTCGACTTCTACTTCTTCGACTTTTTCTATGGCTTCTGCCTGTTAGACTTTTACTTCGAATTTTTTCTATGGCTTCTGCCTCTTCGACTTTTTCTTCGACTTCTACTTCTTCGACTGTTTCTATGGCTTCTGCCTCCTCGTATTTTACTTCGATTTTTTTCTATGGCTTCTGCTTGTTCGACTTCTACTTCTTCGACTTTTTCTATGGCTTCTGCTTCTTCGACTTTTTCTTCGACTTCCACTTCTTCTACTGTTTCTATGGCTTCTGCCTCCTCGTATTTTACTTCGATTTTTTCTATGGCTTCTGCTTGTTCGACTTCTACTTCTTCGACTTTTTCTATGGCTTCTGCTTCTTCGACTTTTTCTTCGACTTCCACTTCTTCTACTGTTTCTATGGCTTCTGCCTCCTCGTACTTTTACTTCGATTTTTTTCTATGGCTTCTGCATCTTCGACTTTTTCTTCGACTTCTACTTCTTCGACTGTTTCTATGGCTTCTGCCTCCTCGTATTTTACTTCGATTTTTTTCTATGGCTTCTGCTTGTTCGACTTCTACTTGTTCGACTTTTTCTATGGCTTCTGCTTCTTCGACTTTTTTTCGAATTTTTCTATGGCTTCTGCCTCTTCGACATTTTCTTCGATTTTTTTCTATGACTTCTGCCTTTTCGACTTTTTCTTCGACTTCTACTTCTTCGACTTTTTCTATGGCTTCTGCCTGTTAGACTTTTACTTCGAATTTTTTCTATGGCTTCTGCCTCTTCGACTTTTTCTTCGACTTCTACTTCTTCGACTGTTTCTATGGCTTCTGCCTCCTCGTATTTTACTTCGATTTTTTTCTATGGCTTCTGCTTGTTCGACTTCTACTTCTTCGACTTTTTCTATGGCTTCTGCTTCTTCGACTTTTTCTTCGACTTCCACTTCTTCTACTGTTTCTATGGCTTCTGCCTCCTCGTATTTTACTTCGATTTTTTTCTATGGCTTCTGCTTGTTCGACTTCTACTTCTTCGACTTTTTCTATGGCTTCTGCTTCTTCGACTTTTTCTTCGACTTCCACTTCTTCTACTGTTTCTATGGCTTCTGCCTCCTCGTATTTTACTTCGATTTTTTTCTATGGCTTCTGCATCTTCGACTTTTTCTTCGACTTCTACTTCTTCGACTGTTTCTATGGCTTCTGCCTCCTCGTATTTTACTTCGATTTTTTTCTATGGCTTCTGCTTGTTCGACTTCTACTTGTTCGACTTTTTCTATGGCTTCTGCTTCTTCGACTTTTTTTCAAATTTTTCTATGGCTTCTGCCTCTTCGACATTTTCTTCGATTTTTTTCTATGGCTTCTGCCTCTTCGACATTTTCTTCGATTTTTTTCTATGGTTTCTACTTCTTCGACTTTTTCTATGGCTTCTGTCTCTTCGAGTTTTTCTTCGATTTTCTTCTGTGGCTTCTGCCACTTCGACTTCTACTTCGACTTTTGCTATGGCTTCTGCTTCTTTGACTTTTTCTTCGACCTCTACTTCTTAGACTGTTTCTATGGCTTCTGCCTCCTCGTATTTTACTTCGATTTTTTTCTATGGCTTCTGCTTGTTCGACTTTTGCTTCTTCGACTTTTTTTCGAATTTTTCTATGGCTTCTGCCTCTTCGACTTTTTCTATGGATTCTGCCTCTTCGACTTTTTCTTCGAATTCTACTTCTTCGACTTTCTTTTCGAATTTTTCTATGACTTCTGCATCTTCAACTTTTTCTATGGCTTCTGCCTCTTCGATATTTTCTTCGATTTTTTTCTATGGCTTCTGCTTCTTCGACTTTTTCTTCGACTTCTACTTCTTCGACTGTTTCTATGGCTTCTGCCTCCTCGTATTTTACTTCGATTTTTTTCTATGGCTTCTGCTTCTTCGACTTTTTTTCGAATTTTTCTATGGCTTCTGCCTCTTCGACATTTTCTTCGATTTTTTTCGATGGCTTCTGCCTCTTCGGCATTTTCTATGGCTTCTGCCTGTTCGACTTTTACTTCGAATTTTTTCTATGGCTTCTGCCACTTCGACTTCTACTTCGACTTTTGCTATGGCTTCTGCCTCTTCGACTTTTTCTTCGACTTTTTCTTCGACTTCTACTTCTTCGACTGTTTCTGTGGCTTCTGCCTCTTCGACTTCTACTTCTTTGAGTTTTTCTATGGCTTCTGCATCTTCGACTTTTTCTTCAACTTCTACTTCTTCGACTTTTTCTATGGCTTCTGTCTCTTCGAGTTTTTCTTCGATTTTTTTCTATGGCTTCTGCCACTTCGACTTCTACTTCGACTTTTGCTATGGCTTCTGCTTCTTTGACTTTTTCTTCGACCTCTACTTCTTAGACTGTTTCTATGGCTTCTGCCTCCTCGTATTTTACTTCGATTTTTTTCTATGGCTTCTGCTTGTTCGACTTTTGCTTCTTCGACTTTTTTTCGAATTTTTCTATGGCTTCTGCCTCTTCGACATTTTCTTCGATTTTTTTCTATGGCTTCTGCCTCTTCGATATTTTCTTCGATTTTTTTCTATGGTTTCTACTTCTTCGACTTTTTCTATGGCTTCTGCCTGTTCGACTTTTACTTCGAATTTTTTCTATGGCTTCTGCCACTTCGACTTCTACTTCGATTTTTTTCTATGGCTTCTGCCTCTTCGACTTTTTCTTCGACTTCTACTTCTTCGACTGTTTCTGTGGCTTCTGCCTCTTCGACTTCTACTTCTTTGAGTTTTTCTATGGCTTCTGCATCTTCGACTTTTTCTTCAACTTCTACTTCTTCGACTTTTTCTATGGCTTCTGTCTCTTCGAGTTTTTCTTCGATTTTTTTCTATGGCTTCTGCCACTTCGACTTCTACTTCGACTTTTGCTATGGCTTCTGCTTCTTTGACTTTTTCTTCGACCTCTACTTCTTAGACTGTTTCTATGGCTTCTGCCTCCTCGTATTTTACTTCGATTTTTTTCTATGGCTTCTGCTTGTTCGACTTTTGCTTCTTCGACTTTTTTTCGAATTTTTCTATGGCTTCTGCCTCTTCGACTTTTTCTATGGATTCTGCCTCTTCGACTTTTTCTTCGAATTCTACTTCTTCGACTTTCTTTTCGAATTTTTCTATGACTTCTGCATCTTCAACTTTTTCTATGGCTTCTGCCTCTTCGACTTTTACTTCGATTTTTTTCTATAACTTCTGCCTCATCAACTTTTTCTTCGACTTCTACTTCTTCGACTTTTTCTTTTCGATTTTTCTATGACTTATGCATCTTCGACTTTTTCTTCAACTTCGACTTCTACTTCTTCGACTTTTTCTATGGCTTCTGCCTATTCGACTTTTACTTCGAATTTTTTCTATGGCTTCTGCCACTTCGACTTCTACTTCGACTTTTGCTATGGCGTCTGCCTCTTCGACTTTTTCTTCGACTTCTACTTCTTCGACTGTTTCTGTGGCTTCTGCCTCTTCGACTTCTACTTCTTCGACTGTTTCTATGGCTTCTGCCTCCTCGTATTTTACTTCGATTTTTTTCTATGGCTTTTGCTTGTTCGACTTTTGTTTCTTTGACTTTTTTTCGAATTTTTCTATAGCTTCTGCCTCTTTGACATTTTCTTCGATTTTTTTCTGTCTTCTGCCTCTTTGACTTTTTCTCCGACTTCTACTTCTTCGACTTTTTCTATGGCTTCTGCCTGTTAGACTTTTACTTCGAATTTTTTCTATGGCTTCTGCCTCTTCGACTTTTTCTTCGACTTCTACTTCTTCGACTGTTTCTATGGCTTCTGCCTCCTCGTATTTTACTTCGATTTTTTTCTATGGCTTCTGCTTGTTCGACTTCTACTTCTTCGACTTTTTCTATGGCTTCTGCTTCTTCGACTTTTTCTTCGACTTCCACTTCTTCTACTGTTTCTATGGCTTCTGCCTCCTCGTATTTTACTTCGATTTTTTTCTATGGCTTCTGCTTGTTCGACTTCTACTTGTTCGACTTTTTCTATGGCTTCTGCCTCTTCGACTTCTACTTCTTCGACTTTTTCTATGGAGTCTGCCTCTTCGACTTTTTTTTTTTCGACTTTTTCTATGACTTTTGCATCTGCGACTTTTTCTTTGACTTCTACTTCTTCGACTTTTTCTATGGCTTCTGCCTGTTCGACTTTTACTTCGAATTTTTTCTATGGCTTCTGCCACTTCGACTTCTACTTCGACTTTTGCTATGGCGTCTGCCTCTTCGACTTTTTCTTCGACTTCTACTTCTTCGACTGTTTCTGTGGCTTCTGCCTCTTCGACTTCTACTTCTTTGAGTTTTTCTATGGCTTCTGCATCTTCGACTTTTTTTTCAACTTCTACTTCTTCGACTGTTTCTATGGCTTCTGCCTCCTCGTATTTTACTTCGATTTTTTTCCATGGCTTCTGCTTGTTCGACTTTTGTTTCTTTGACTTTTTTCGAATTTTTCTATGGCTTCTGCCTCTTCGACATTTTCTTCGATTTTTTTCTATGACTTCTGCCTCTTCGACTTTTTCTTCGACTTCTACTTCTTCGACTTTTTCTATGGCTTCTGCCTGTTAGACTTTTACTTCGAATTTTTTCTATGGCTTCTGCCTCTTCGACTTTTTCTTCGACTTCTACTTCTTCGACTGTTTCTATGGCTTCTGCCTCCTCGTATTTTACTTCGATTTTTTTCTATGGCTTCTGCTTGTTCGACTTCTACTTCTTCGACTTTTTCTATGGCTTCTGCTTCTTCGACTTTTTCTTCGACTTCCACTTCTTCTACTGTTTCTATGGCTTCTGCCTCCTCGTATTTTACTTCGATTTTTTTCTATGGCTTCTGCTTGTTCGACTTCTACTTCTTCGACTTTTTCTATGGCTTCTGCTTCTTCGACTTTTTCTTCGACTTCCACTTCTTCTACTGTTTCTATGGCTTCTGCCTCCTCGTATTTTACTTCGATTTTTTTCTATGGCTTCTGCATCTTCGACTTTTTCTTCGACTTCTACTTCTTCGACTGTTTCTATGGCTTCTGCCTCCTCGTATTTTACTTCGATTTTTTTCTATGGCTTCTGCTTGTTCGACTTCTACTTCTTCGACTTTTTCTATGGCTTCTGCTTCTTCGACTTTTTTTCGAATTTTTCTATGGCTTCTGCCTCTTCGACATTTTCTTCGATTTTTTTCTATGGCTTCTGCCTCTTCGATATTTTCTTCGATTTTTTTCTATGGTTTCTACTTCTTCGACTTTTTCTATGGCTTCTGCCTGTTCGACTTTTACTTCGAATTTTTTCTATGGCTTCTGCCTCTTCGACTTTTTCTTCGACTTCTACTTCTTCGACTGTTTCTATGGCTTCTGCCTCCTCGTATTTTACTTCGATTTTTTTCTATGGCTTCTGCTTGTTCGACTTCTACTTCTTCGACTTTTTCTATGGCTTCTGCTTCTTCGACTTTTTCTTCGACTTCACTTCTTCTACTGTTTCTATGGCTTCTGCCTCCTCGTATTTTACTTCGATTTTTTTCTATGGCTTCTGCTTGTTCGACTTCTACTTCTTCGACTTTTTCTATGGCTTCTGCTTCTTCGACTTTTTCTTCGACTTCTACTTCTTCGACTGTTTCTATGGCTTCTGCCTCCTCGTATTTTACTTCGATTTTTTTCTATGGCTTCTGCATCTTCGACTTTTTCTTCGACTTCTACTTCTTCGACTGTTTCTATGGCTTCTGCCTCCTCGTATTTTACTTCGATTTTTTTCTATGGCTTCTGCTTGTTCGACTTCTACTTTTCGACTTTTTCTATGGCTTCTGCTTCTTCGACTTTTTTTCGAATTTTTCTATGGCTTCTGCCTCTTCGACATTTTCTTCGATTTTTTTCTATAGCTTCTGCCTCTTCGATATTTTCTTCGATTTTTTTCTATGGTTTCTACTTCTTCGACTTTTTCTATGGCTTCTGCCTGTTCGACTTTTACTTCGAATTTTTTCTATGGCTTCTGCCACTTCGACTTCTACTTCGACTTTTGCTATGGCTTCTGCCTCTTCGACTTCTACTTCTTTGAGTTTTTCTATGGCTTCTGCATCTTCGACTTTTTCTTCAACTTCTACTTGTTCGACTTTTTCTATGGCTTCTGCTTGTTCGACTTCTACTTCTTCGACTTTTTCTATGGCTTCTGCCTCTTCGACTTTTTCTTCGACCTCTACTTCTTGGACTGTTTCTATGGCTTCTGCCTCCTCGTATTTTACTTCGATTTTTTTCTATGGCTTCTGCTTGTTCGACTTCTACTTCTTCGACTTTTTCTATGGCTTCTGCATCTTCGACTTTTTCTTCGACTTCTACTTCTTCGACTTTTTCTATGACTTCTGCTCTTCGACTTTTTCTTCGACTTCTACTTCTTCGACTGTTTCTATGGCTTCTGCCTCCTCGTATTTTACTTCGATTTTTTTCTATGGCTTCTGCTTGTTCGACTTTTGTTTCTTTGACTTTTTTTCGAATTTTTCTATGGCTTCTGCCTCTTCGACATTTTCTTCGATTTTTTTCTGTCTTCTGCCTCTTTGACTTTTTCTTCGACTTCTACTTCTTCGACTTTTTCTATGGCTTCTGCCTGTTAGACTTTTACTTCGAATTTTTTCTATGGCTTCTGCCTCTTCGACTTTTTCTTCGACTTCTACTTCTTCGACTGTTTCTATGGCTTCTGCCTCCTCGTATTTTACTTCGATTTTTTTCTATGGCTTCTGCTTGTTCGACTTCTACTTCTTCGACTTTTTCTATGGCTTCTGCTTCTTCGACTTTTTCTTCGACTTCCACTTCTTCTACTGTTTCTATGGCTTCTGCCTCCTCGTATTTTACTTCGATTTTTTTCTATGGCTTCTGCTTGTTCGACTTCTACTTCTTCGACTTTTTCTATGGCTTCTGCCTCTTCGACTTCTACTTCTTCGACTTTTTCTATGGCTTCTGCCTCTTCGACTTTTTTCTTTCAACTTTTTCTATGGCTTCTGCATCTTCGACTTTTTCTTCGACTTCTACTTCTTCGACTTTTTCTATGGCTTCTGCCTGTTCGACTTTTACTTCGAATTTTTTCTATGGCTTCTGCCACTTCGACTTCTACTTCGACTTTTGCTATGGCTTCTGCCTCTTCGACTTTTTCTTCGACTTCTACTTCTTCGACTGTTTCTGTGGCTTCTGCCTCTTCGACTTCTACTTCGAGTTTTTCTATGGCTTCTGCATCTTCGACTTTTTTCTTCGACTTCTACTTCTTCGACTTTTTCTATGGCTTCTGCCTCTTCGACTTTTTCTTCGATTTTTTTTCTATGGCTTCTGCGCCTTCGACTTCTACTTCTTCGACTTTTTCTATGGCTTCTGCCTCTTCGACTTTTTTTTTTCGACTTTTTCTATGACTTCTGCATCTTCGACTTTTTCTTCGACTTCTACTTCTTCGACTTTTTCTATGGCTTCTGCCTGTTCGACTTTTACTTCGAATTTTTTCTATGGCTTCTGCCACTTCGACTTCTACTTCGACTTTTGCTATGGCGTCTGCCTCTTCGACTTTTTCTTCGACTTCTACTTCTTCGACTGTTTCTGTGGCTTCTGCCTCTTCGACTTCTACTTCTTGAGTTTTTCTATGGCTTCTGCATCTTCGACTTTTTTTTCAACTTCTACTTCTTCGACTTTTTCTATGGCTTCTGCCTCTTCGACTTTTTCTTCGATTTTTTTTTATTTCTTCTGCGCCTTCGACTTCTACTTCTTCGACTGTTTCTATGGCTTCTGCCTCCTCGTATTTTACTTCGATTTTTTTCTATGGCTTCTGCTTGTTCGACTTTGTTCTTGACTTTTTTCGAATTTTTCTATGGCTTCTGCCTCTTCGACTTTTTCTTCGATTTTTTCTATGACTTCTGCTCTTCGACTTTTTCTTCGACTTCTACTTCTTCGACTTTTTCTATGGCTTCTGCCTGTTCGACTTTTACTTCGAATTTTTTCTATGGCTTCTGCCTCTTCGACTTTTTCTTCGACTTCTACTTCTTCGACTGTTTCTATGGCTTCTGCCTCCTCGTATTTTACTTCGATTTTTTTCTATGGCTTCTGCTTGTTCGACTTCTACTTCTTCGACTTTTTCTATGGCTTCTGCTTCTTCGACTTTTTCTTAGACTTCCACTTCTTCTACTGTTTCTATGGCTTCTGCCTCCTCGTATTTTACTTCGATTTTTTTCTATGGCTTCTGCTTTTTCGACTTCTACTTCTTCGACTTTTTCTATGGCTTCTGCTTCTTCGACTTTTTCTTCGACTTCCACTTCTTCTACTGTTTCTATGGCTTCTGCCTCCTCGTATTTTACTTCGATTTTTTTCTATGGCTTCTGCCTCTTCGACTTTTTCTTCGACTTCTACTTCTTCGACTGTTTCTATGGCTTCTGCCTCCTCGTATTTTACTTCGATTTTTTTTATGGCTTCTGCTTGTTCGACTTCTACTTCTTCGACTTTTTCTATGGCTTCTGCTTCTTCGACTTTTTTTCGAATTTTTCTATGGCTTCTGCCTCTTCGACATTTTCTTCGATTTTTTTCTATGGCTTCTGCCTCTTCGATATTTTCTTCGATTTTTTTCTATGGTTTCTACTTCTTCGACTTTTTCTATGGCTTCTGCCTGTTCGACTTTTACTTCGACTTTTGCTATGGCTTCTGCCTCTTCGACTTTTTCTTCGACTTCTACTTCTTCGACTGTTTCTGTGGCTTCTGCCTCTTCGACTTCGACTTCTTTGAGTTTTTCTATGGCTTCTGCATCTTCGACTTTTTCTTCAACTTCTACTTCTTCGACTTTTTCTATGGCTTCTGTCTCTTCGAGTTTTTCTTCGTTTTTTTTCTATGGCTTCTGCCACTTCGACTTCTACTTCGACTTTTGCTATGGCTTCTGCTTCTTTGACTTTTTCTTCGACCTCTACTTCTTAGACTGTTTCTATGGCTTCTGCCTCCTCGTATTTTACTTCGATTTTTTTCTATGGCTTCTGCTTGTTTGACTTTTGCTTCTTCGACTTTTTTTCGAATTTTTCTATGGCTTCTGCCTCTTCGACTTTTTCTTCGAATTCTACTTCTTCGACTTTCTTTTCTAATTTTTCTATGACTTCTGCATCTTCAACTTTTTCTATGGCTTCTGCCTCTTCGACTTTTACTTCGATTTTTTTCTATAACTTCTGCCTCATCAACTTTTTCTTCGACTTCTACTTCTTCGACTTTTTCTTTTCGATTTTTCTATGACTTATGCATCTTCGACTTTTTCTTCAACTTCGACTTCTACTTCTTCGACTTTTTCTATGGCTTCTGCCTATTCGACTTTTACTTCGAATTTTTTCTATGGCTTCTGCCACTTCGACTTCTACTTCGACTTTTGCTATGGCGTCTGCCTCTTCGACTTTTTCTTCGACTTCTACTTCTTCGACTGTTTCTGTGGCTTCTGCCTCTTCGACTTCTACTTCTTCGACTGTTTCTATGGCTTCTGCCTCCTCGTATTTTACTTCGATTTTTTTCTATGGCTTCTGCTTGTTCGACTTCTACTTCTTCGACTTTTTCTATGGCGTCTGCCTCTTCGACTTTTTTTTTTTCGACTTTTTCTATGACTTCTGCATCTGCAACTTTTTCTTCGACTTCGACTTCTTCGACTTTTTCTATGACTTCTACATCTGCGACTTTTTCTTCGAATTCTACTTCTTCGACTTTTTCTATGGCTTCTGTCTCTTCGACTTTTTCTTCGATTTTTTTCTATTGCTTCTGCATCTTCGACTTTTTCTTCGACTTCTACTTCTTCGACTGTTTCTATGGCTTCTGCCTCCTCGTATTTTACTTCGATTTTTTTCTATGGCTTCTGCTTGTTCGACTTCTACTTCTTCGACTTTTTCTATGGCTTCTGCTTCTTCGACTTTTTTTCGAATTTTTCTATGGCTTCTGCCTCTTCGATATTTTCTTCGATTTTTTTCTATGGTTTCTACTTCTTCGACTTTTTCTATGGCTTCTGCCTGTTCGACTTTTACTTCGAATTTTTTCTATGGCTTCTGCCACTTCGACTTCTACTTCGACTTTTGCTATGGCTTCTGCCTCTTCGACTTTTTCTTCGACTTTTTCTTCGACTTCTACTTCTTTGAGTTTTTCTATGGCTTCTGCATCTTCGACTTTTTCTTCAACTTCTACTTCTTCGACTTTTTCTATGGCTTCTGTCTCTTCGAGTTTTTCTTCGATTTTTTTCTATGGCTTCTGCCACTTCGACTTCTACTTCGACTTTTGCTATGGCTTCTGCTTCTTTGACTTTTTCTTCGACCTCTACTTCTTAGACTGTTTCTATGGCTTCTGCCTCCTCGTATTTTACTTCGATTTTTTTCTATGGCTTCTGCTTGTTCGACTTTTGCTTCTTCGACTTTTTTTCGAATTTTTCTATGGCTTCTGCCTCTTCGACTTTTTCTATGGATTCTGCCTCTTCGACTTTTTCTTCGAATTCTACTTCTTCGACTTTCTTTTCGAATTTTTCTATGACTTCTGCATCTTCAACTTTTTCTATGGCTTCTGCCTCTTCGACTTTTACTTCGATTTTTTTCTATAACTTCTGCCTCATCAACTTTTTCTTCGACTTCTACTTCTTCGACTTTTTCTTTTCGATTTTTCTATGACTTATGCATCTTCGACTTTTTCTTCAACTTCGACTTCTACTTCTTCGACTTTTTCTATGGCTTCTGCCTATTCGACTTTTACTTCGAATTTTTTCTATGGCTTCTGCCACTTCGACTTCTACTTCGACTTTTGCTATGGCGTCTGCCTCTTCGACTTTTTCTTCGACTTCTACTTCTTCGACTGTTTCTGTGGCTTCTGCCTCTTCGACTTCTACTTCTTCGACTGTTTCTATGGCTTCTGCCTCCTCGTATTTTACTTCGATTTTTTTCTATGGCTTCTGCTTGTTCGACTTCTACTTCTTCGACTTTTTCTATGGCTTCTGCCTCTTCGACTTCTACTTCTTCGACTTTTTCTATGGCGTCTGCCTCTTCGACTTTTTTTTTTTCGACTTTTTCTATGACTTCTGCATCTGCAACTTTTTCTTCGACTTCGACTTCTTCGACTTTTTCTATGACTTCTACATCTGCGACTTTTTCTTCGAATTCTACTTCTTCGACTTTTTCTATGGCTTCTGCCTGTTAGACTTTTACTTCGATTTTTTTCCATGGCTTCTGCTTGTTCGACTTTTGTTTCTTTGACTTTTTTTCGAATTTTTCTATGGCTTCTGCCTCTTCGACATTTTCTTCGAATTTTTTCTATGGCTTCTGCCACTTCGACTTCTACTTCGACTTTTGCTATGGCGTCTGCCTCTTCGACTTTTTCTTCGACTTCTACTTCTTCGACTGTTTCTGTGGCTTCTGCCTCTTCGACTTCTACTTCTTCGACTGTTTCTATGGCTTCTGCCTCCTCGTATTTTACTTCGATTTTTTTCTATGTCTTCTGCTTGTTCGACTTCTACTTCTTCGACTTTTTCTATGGCTTCTGCCTCTTCGACTTTTACTTCGATTTTTTTCTATAACTTCTGCCTCGTCAACTTTTTCTTCGACTTCTACTTCTTCGACTTTTTCTTTTCGATTTTTCTATGACTTATGCATCTTCGACTTTTTCTTCAACTTCGACTTCTACTTCTTCGAATTTTTTCTATGGCTTCTGCCACTTCGACTTCTACTTCGACTTTTGCTATGGCTTCTGCCTCTTCGACTTCTACTTCTTTGAGTTTTTCTATGGCTTCTGCATCTTCGACTTTTTCTTCAACTTCTACTTCTTCGACTTTTTCTATGGCTTCTGTCTCCGAGTTTTTCTTCGATTTTTTTCTATGGCTTCTGCCACTTCGACTTCTACTTCGACTTTTGCTATGGCTTCTGCTTCTTTGACTTTTTCTTCGACCTCTACTTCTTAGACTGTTTCTATGGCTTCTGCCTCCTCGTATTTTACTTCGATTTTTTTCTATGGCTTCTGCTTGTTCGACTTTTGCTTCTTCGACTTTTTTTCGAATTTTTCTATGGCTTCTGCCTCTTCGACTTTTTCTTCGAATTCTACTTCTTCGACTTTCTTTTCGAATTTTTCTATGACTTCTGCATCTTCAACTTTTTCTATGGCTTCTGCCTCTTCGACTTTTACTTCGATTTTTTTCTATAACTTCTGCCTCGTCAACTTTTTCTTCGACTTCTACTTCTTCGACTTTTTCTTTTCGATTTTTCTATGACTTATGCATCTTCGACTTTTTCTTCAACTTCGACTTCTACTTCTTCGACTTTTTCTATGGCTTCTGCCTATTCGACTTTTACTTCGAATTTTTTCTATGGCTTCTGCCACTTCGACTTCTACTTCGACTTTTGCTATGGCGTCTGCCTCTTCGACTTTTTCTTCGACTTCTACTTCTTCGACTGTTTCTGTGGCTTCTGCCTCTTCGACTTCTACTTCTTCGACTGTTTCTATGGCTTCTGCCTCCTCGTATTTTACTTCGATTTTTTTCTATGGCTTCTGCTTGTTCGACTTCTACTTCTTCGACTTTTTCTATGGCTTCTGCTTCTTCGACTTTTTTTCGAATTTTTCTATGGCTTCTGCCTCTTCGACATTTTCTTCGATTTTTTTCTATGGCTTCTGCCTCTTCGACATTTTCTTCAATTTTTTTCTATGGTTTCTACTTCTTCGACTTTTTCTATGGCTTCTGCTTGTTCGACTTCTGTTTCTTCGACTTTTTCTTCGACTTCTACTTGTTCGACTTTTTCTATGGCTTCTGCTTGTTCGACTTCTACTTGTTCGACTTTTTCTATGGCTTCTGCCTCTTCGACTTTTTCTTCGAATTCTACTTCTTCGACTTTCTTTTCGAATTTTTCTATGACTTCTGCATCTTCAACTTTTTCTATGGCTTCTGCCTCTTCGACTTTTACTTCGATTTTTTTCTATAACTTCTGCCTCGTCAACTTTTTCTTCGACTTCTACTTCTTCGACTTTTTCTTTTCGATTTTTCTATGACTTATGCCTCTTCGACTTTTTCTTCGACTTCTACTTCTTCGACTTTTTCTATGGCTTCTGCCTGTTCGACTTTTTCTTCGACTTCTACTTCTTCGACTGTTTCTATGGCTTCTGCCTCCTCGTATTTTACTTCGATTTTTTTCTATGGCTTCTGCTTGTTCGACTTCTACTTCTTCGACTTTTTCTATGGCTTCTGCTTCTTCGACTTTTTCTTCGACTTCCACTTCTTCTACTGTTTCTATGGCTTCTGCCTCCTCGTATTTTACTTCGATTTTTTTCTATGGCTTCTGCTTGTTCGACTTCTACTTCTTCGACTTTTTCTATGGCTTCTGCTTCTTCGACTTTTTCTTCGACTTCCACTTCTTCTACTGTTTCTATGGCTTCTGCCTCCTCGTATTTTACTTCGATTTTTTTCTATGGCTTCTGCATCTTCGACTTTTTCTTCGACTTCTACTTCTTCGACTGTTTCTATGGCTTCTGCCTCCTCGTATTTTACTTCGATTTTTTTCTATGGCTTCTGCTTGTTCGACTTCTACTTGTTCGACTTTTTCTATGGCTTCTGCTTCTTCGACATTTTTTCAAATTTTTCTATGGCTTCTGCCTCTTCGACATTTTCTTCGATTTTTTTCTATGGCTTCTGCCTCTTCGACATTTTCTTCAATTTTTTTCTATGGTTTCTACTTCTTCGACTTTTTCTATGGCTTCTGCTTGTTCGACTTCTGTTTCTTCGACTTTTTCTTCGACTTCTACTTGTTCGACTTTTTCTATGGCTTCTGCTTGTTCGACTTCTACTTGTTCGACTTTTTCTATGGCTTCTGCCTCTTCGACTTTTTCTTCGACCTCTACTTCTTGGACTGTTTCTATGGCTTCTGCCTCCTCGTATTTTACTTTGATTTTTTTCTATGGCTTCTGCTTGTTCGACTTCTACTTCTTCGACTTTTTCTATGGCTTCTGCATCTTCGACTTTTTCTTCAACTTCTACTTCTTCGACTTTTTCTATGTCTTCTGCGTCTTCGACTTTTTCTTCGACTTCTACTTCTTCGACTGTTTCTATGGCTTCTGCCTCCTCGTATTTTACTTCGATTTTTTTCTATGGCTTTTGCTTGTTCGACTTTTGTTTCTTTGACTTTTTTTCGAATTTTTCTATAGCTTCTGCCTCTTTGACATTTTCTTCGATTTTTTTCTGTCTTCTGCCTCTTTGACTTTTTCTCCGACTTCTACTTCTTCGACTTTTTCTATGGCTTCTGCCTGTTAGACTTTTACTTCGAATTTTTTCTATGGCTTCTGCCTCTTCGACTTTTTCTTCGACTTCTACTTCTTCGACTGATTCTATGGCTTCTGCCTCCTCGTATTTTACTTCGATTTTTTTCTATGGCTTCTGCTTGTTCGACTTCTACTTCTTCGACTTTTTCTATGGCTTCTGCTTCTTCGACTTTTTCTTCGACTTCCACTTCTTCTACTGTTTCTATGGCTTCTGCCTCCTCGTATTTTACTTCGATTTTTTTCTATGGCTTCTGCTTGTTCGACTTCTACTTGTTCGACTTTTTCTATGGCTTCTGCCTCTTCGACTTCTACTTCTTCGACTTTTTCTATGGCGTCTGCCTCTTCGACTTTTTTTTTTTCGACTTTTTCTATGACTTTTGCATCTGCGACTTTTTCTTCGACTTCTACTTCTTCGACTTTTTCTATGGCTTCTGCCTGTTCGACTTTTACTTCGAATTTTTTCTATGGCTTCTGCCACTTCGACTTCTACTTCGACTTTTGCTATGGCGTCTGCCTCTTCGACTTTTTCTTCGACTTCTACTTCTTCGACTGTTTCTGTGGCTTCTGCCTCTTCGACTTCTACTTCTTTGAGTTTTTCTATGGCTTCTGCATCTTCGACTTTTTTTTCAACTTCTACTTCTTCGACTTTTTCTATGGCTTCTGTCTCTTCGACTTTTTCTTCGATTTTTTTTTATTTCTTCTGCGCCTTCGACTTCTACTTCTTCGACTTTTTCTATGGCGTCTGCCTCTTCGACTTTTTTTTTTTCGACTTTTTCTATGACTTTTGCATCTGCGACTTTTTCTTCGACTTCTACTTCTTCGACTTTTTCTATGGCTTCTGCCTGTTCGACTTTTACTTCGAATTTTTTCTATGGCTTCTGCCACTTCGACTTCTACTTCGACTTTTGCTATGGCGTCTGCCTCTTCGACTTTTTCTTCGACTTCTACTTCTTCGACTGTTTCTGTGGCTTCTGCCTCTTCGACTTCTACTTCTTTGAGTTTTTCTATGGCTTCTGCATCTTCGACTTTTTTTTCAACTTCTACTTCTTCGACTTTTTCTATGGCTTCTGTCTCTTCGACTTTTTCTTCGATTTTTTTTTATTTCTTCTGCGCCTTCGACTTCTACTTCTTCGACTGTTTCTATGGCTTCTGCCTCCTCGTATTTTACTTCGATTTTTTTCCATGGCTTCTGCTTGTTCGACTTTTGTTTCTTTGACTTTTTTTCGAATTTTTCTATGGTTTCTGCCTCTTCGACATTTTCTTCGATTTTTTTCTATGACTTCTGCCTTTTCGACTTTTTCTTCGACTTCTACTTCTTCGACTTTTTCTATGGCTTCTGCCTGTTAGACTTTTACTTCGAATTTTTTCTATGGCTTCTGCCTCTTCGACTTTTTCTTCGACTTCTACTTCTTCGACTGTTTCTATGGCTTCTGCCTCCTCGTATTTTACTTCGATTTTTTTCTATGGCTTCTGCTTGTTCGACTTCTACTTCTTCGACTTTTTCTATGGCTTCTGCTTCTTCGACTTTTTCTTCGACTTCCACTTCTTCTACTGTTTCTATGGCTTCTGCCTCCTCGTATTTTACTTCGATTTTTTTCTATGGCTTCTGCTTGTTCGACTTCTACTTCTTCGACTTTTTCTATGGCTTCTGCTTCTTCGACTTTTTCTTCGACTTCCACTTCTTCTACTGTTTCTATGGCTTCTGCCTCCTCGTATTTTACTTCGATTTTTTTCTATGGCTTCTGCATCTTCGACTTTTTCTTCGACTTCTACTTCTTCGACTGTTTCTATGGCTTCTGCCTCCTCGTATTTTACTTCGATTTTTTTCTATGGCTTCTGCTTGTTCGACTTCTACTTGTTCGACTTTTTCTATGGCTTCTGCTTCTTCGACTTTTTTTCAAATTTTTCTATGGCTTCTGCCTCTTCGACATTTTCTTCGATTTTTTTCTATGGCTTCTGCCTCTTCGACATTTTCTTCGATTTTTTTCTATGGTTTCTACTTCTTCGACTTTTTCTATGGCTTCTGTCTCTTCGAGTTTTTCTTCGATTTTCTTCTGTGGCTTCTGCCACTTCGACTTCTACTTCGACTTTTGCTATGGCTTCTGCTTCTTTGACTTTTTCTTCGACCTCTACTTCTTAGACTGTTTCTATGGCTTCTGCCTCCTCGTATTTTACTTCGATTTTTTTCTATGGCTTCTGCTTGTTCGACTTTTGCTTCTTCGACTTTTTTTTCGAATTTTTCTATGGCTTCTGCCTCTTCGACTTTTTCTATGGATTCTGCCTCTTCGACTTTTTCTTCGAATTCTACTTCTTCGACTTTCTTTTCGAATTTTTCTATGACTTCTGCATCTTCAACTTTTTCTATGGCTTCTGCCTCTTCGACTTTTACTTCGATTTTTTTCTATAACTTCTGCCTCATCAACTTTTTCTTCGACTTCTACTTCTTCGACTTTTTCTTTTCGATTTTTCTATGACTTATGCATCTTCGACTTTTTCTTCAACTTCGACTTCTACTTCTTCGAATTTTTTCTATGGCTTCTGCCACTTCGACTTCTACTTCGACTTTTGCTATGGCTTCTGCCTCTTCGACTTCTACTTCTTTGAGTTTTTCTATGGCTTCTGCATCTTCGACTTTTTCTTCAACTTCTACTTCTTCGACTTTTTCTATGGCTTCTGTCTCCGAGTTTTTCTTCGATTTTTTTCTATGGCTTCTGCCACTTCGACTTCTACTTCGACTTTTGCTATGGCTTCTGCTTCTTTGACTTTTTCTTCGACCTCTACTTCTTAGACTGTTTCTATGGCTTCTGCCTCCTCGTATTTTACTTCGATTTTTTTCTATGGCTTCTGCTTGTTCGACTTTTGCTTCTTCGACTTTTTTTCGAATTTTTCTATGGCTTCTGCCTCTTCGACTTTTTCTTCGAATTCTACTTCTTCGACTTTCTTTTCGAATTTTTCTATGACTTCTGCATCTTCAACTTTTTCTATGGCTTCTGCCTCTTCGACTTTTACTTCGATTTTTTTCTATAACTTCTGCCTCGTCAACTTTTTCTTCGACTTCTACTTCTTCGACTTTTTCTTTTCGATTTTTCTATGACTTATGCATCTTCGACTTTTTCTTCAACTTCGACTTCTACTTCTTCGACTTTTTCTATGGCTTCTGCCTATTCGACTTTTACTTCGAATTTTTTCTATGGCTTCTGCCACTTCGACTTCTACTTCGACTTTTGCTATGGCGTCTGCCTCTTCGACTTTTTCTTCGACTTCTACTTCTTCGACTGTTTCTGTGGCTTCTGCCTCTTCGACTTCTACTTCTTCGACTGTTTCTATGGCTTCTGCCTCCTCGTATTTTACTTCGATTTTTTTCTATGGCTTCTGCTTGTTCGACTTCTACTTCTTCGACTTTTTCTATGGCTTCTGCTTCTTCGACTTTTTTTCGAATTTTTCTATGGCTTCTGCCTCTTCGACATTTTCTTCGATTTTTTTCTATGGCTTCTGCCTCTTCGACATTTTCTTCAATTTTTTTCTATGGTTTCTACTTCTTCGACTTTTTCTATGGCTTCTGCTTGTTCGACTTCTGTTTCTTCGACTTTTTCTTCGACTTCTACTTGTTCGACTTTTTCTATGGCTTCTGCTTGTTCGACTTCTACTTGTTCGACTTTTTCTATGGCTTCTGCCTCTTCGACTTTTTCTTCGAATTCTACTTCTTCGACTTTCTTTTCGAATTTTTCTATGACTTCTGCATCTTCAACTTTTTCTATGGCTTCTGCCTCTTCGACTTTTACTTCGATTTTTTTCTATAACTTCTGCCTCGTCAACTTTTTCTTCGACTTCTACTTCTTCGACTTTTTCTTTTCGATTTTTCTATGACTTATGCATCTTCGACTTTTTCTTCGATTTTTTTCTATGACTTCTGCCTCTTCGACTTTTTCTTCGACTTCTACTTCTTCGACTTTTTCTATGGCTTCTGCCTGTTCGACTTTTTCTTCGACTTCTACTTCTTCGACTGTTTCTATGGCTTCTGCCTCCTCGTATTTTACTTCGATTTTTTTCTATGGCTTCTGCTTGTTCGACTTCTACTTCTTCGACTTTTTCTATGGCTTCTGCTTCTTCGACTTTTTCTTCGACTTCCACTTCTTCTACTGTTTCTATGGCTTCTGCCTCCTCGTATTTTACTTCGATTTTTTTCTATGGCTTCTGCTTGTTCGACTTCTACTTCTTCGACTTTTTCTATGGCTTCTGCTTCTTCGACTTTTTCTTCGACTTCCACTTCTTCTACTGTTTCTATGGCTTCTGCCTCCTCGTATTTTACTTCGATTTTTTTCTATGGCTTCTGCATCTTCGACTTTTTCTTCGACTTCTACTTCTTCGACTGTTTCTATGGCTTCTGCCTCCTCGTATTTTACTTCGATTTTTTTCTATGGCTTCTGCTTGTTCGACTTCTACTTGTTCGACTTTTTCTATGGCTTCTGCTTCTTCGACATTTTTTCAAATTTTTCTATGGCTTCTGCCTCTTCGACATTTTCTTCGATTTTTTTCTATGGCTTCTGCCTCTTCGACATTTTCTTCAATTTTTTTCTATGGTTTCTACTTCTTCGACTTTTTCTATGGCTTCTGCTTGTTCGACTTCTGTTTCTTCGACTTTTTCTTCGACTTCTACTTGTTCGACTTTTTCTATGGCTTCTGCTTGTTCGACTTCTACTTGTTCGACTTTTTCTATGGCTTCTGCCTCTTCGACTTTTTCTTCGACCTCTACTTCTTGGACTGTTTCTATGGCTTCTGCCTCCTCGTATTTTACTTTGATTTTTTTCTATGGCTTCTGCTTGTTCGACTTCTACTTCTTCGACTTTTTCTATGGCTTCTGCATCTTCGACTTTTTCTTCAACTTCTACTTCTTCGACTTTTTCTATGTCTTCTGCGTCTTCGACTTTTTCTTCGACTTCTACTTCTTCGACTGTTTCTATGGCTTCTGCCTCCTCGTATTTTACTTCGATTTTTTTCTATGGCTTTTGCTTGTTCGACTTTTGTTTCTTTGACTTTTTTTCGAATTTTTCTATAGCTTCTGCCTCTTTGACATTTTCTTCGATTTTTTTCTGTCTTCTGCCTCTTTGACTTTTTCTCCGACTTCTACTTCTTCGACTTTTTCTATGGCTTCTGCCTGTTAGACTTTTACTTCGAATTTTTTCTATGGCTTCTGCCTCTTCGACTTTTTCTTCGACTTCTACTTCTTCGACTGATTCTATGGCTTCTGCCTCCTCGTATTTTACTTCGATTTTTTTCTATGGCTTCTGCTTGTTCGACTTCTACTTCTTCGACTTTTTCTATGGCTTCTGCTTCTTCGACTTTTTCTTCGACTTCCACTTCTTCTACTGTTTCTATGGCTTCTGCCTCCTCGTATTTTACTTCGATTTTTTTCTATGGCTTCTGCTTGTTCGACTTCTACTTGTTCGACTTTTTCTATGGCTTCTGCCTCTTCGACTTCTACTTCTTCGACTTTTTCTATGGCGTCTGCCTCTTCGACTTTTTTTTTTTCGACTTTTTCTATGACTTTTGCATCTGCGACTTTTTCTTCGACTTCTACTTCTTCGACTTTTTCTATGGCTTCTGCCTGTTCGACTTTTACTTCGAATTTTTTCTATGGCTTCTGCCACTTCGACTTCTACTTCGACTTTTGCTATGGCGTCTGCCTCTTCGACTTTTTCTTCGACTTCTACTTCTTCGACTGTTTCTGTGGCTTCTGCCTCTTCGACTTCTACTTCTTTGAGTTTTTCTATGGCTTCTGCATCTTCGACTTTTTTTTCAACTTCTACTTCTTCGACTTTTTCTATGGCTTCTGTCTCTTCGACTTTTTCTTCGATTTTTTTTATTTCTTCTGCGCCTTCGACTTCTACTTCTTCGACTTTTTCTATGGCGTCTGCCTCTTCGACTTTTTTTTTTTCGACTTTTTCTATGACTTCTGCATCTGCGACTTTTTCTTCGACTTCTACTTCTTCGACTTTTTCTATGGCTTCTGCCTGTTCGACTTTTACTTCGAATTTTTTCTATGGCTTCTGCCACTTCGACTTCTACTTCGACTTTTGCTATGGCGTCTGCCTCTTCGACTTTTTCTTCGACTTCTACTTCTTCGACTGTTTCTGTGGCTTCTGCCTCTTCGACTTCTACTTCTTTGAGTTTTTCTATGGCTTCTGCATCTTCGACTTTTTTTCAACTTCTACTTCTTCGACTTTTTCTATGGCTTCTGTCTCTTCGACTTTTTCTTCGATTTTTTTTTATTTCTTCTGCGCCTTCGACTTCTACTTCTTCGACTGTTTCTATGGCTTCTGCCTCCTCGTATTTTACTTCGATTTTTTTCCATGGCTTCTGCTTGTTCGACTTTTGTTTCTTTGACTTTTTTTCGAATTTTTCTATGGTTTCTGCCTCTTCGACATTTTCTTCGATTTTTTTCTATGACTTCTGCCTTTTCGACTTTTTCTTCGACTTCTACTTCTTCGACTTTTTCTATGGCTTCTGCCTGTTAGACTTTTACTTCGAATTTTTTCTATGGCTTCTGCCTCTTCGACTTTTTCTTCGACTTCTACTTCTTCGACTGTTTCTATGGCTTCTGCCTCCTCGTATTTTACTTCGATTTTTTTCTATGGCTTCTGCTTGTTCGACTTCTACTTCTTCGACTTTTTCTATGGCTTCTGCTTCTTCGACTTTTTCTTCGACTTCCACTTCTTCTACTGTTTCTATGGCTTCTGCCTCCTCGTATTTTACTTCGATTTTTTTCTATGGCTTCTGCTTGTTCGACTTCTACTTCTTCGACTTTTTCTATGGCTTCTGCTTCTTCGACTTTTTCTTCGACTTCCACTTCTTCTACTGTTTCTATGGCTTCTGCCTCCTCGTATTTTACTTCGATTTTTTTCTATGGCTTCTGCATCTTCGACTTTTTCTTCGACTTCTACTTCTTCGACTGTTTCTATGGCTTCTGCCTCCTCGTATTTTACTTCGATTTTTTTCTATGGCTTCTGCTTGTTCGACTTCTACTTGTTCGACTTTTTCTATGGCTTCTGCTTCTTCGACTTTTTTTCAAATTTTTCTATGGCTTCTGCCTCTTCGACATTTTCTTCGATTTTTTTCTATGGCTTCTGCTTGTTCGACTTTTGCTTCTTCGACTTTTTTTCGAATTTTTCTATGGCTTCTGCCTCTTCGACTTTTTCTATGGATTCTGCCTCTTCGACTTTTTCTTCGAATTCTACTTCTTCGACTTTCTTTTCGAATTTTTCTATGACTTCTGCATCTTCAACTTTTTCTATGGCTTCTGCCTCTTCGACTTTTACTTCGATTTTTTTCTATAACTTCTGCCTCATCAACTTTTTCTTCGACTTCTACTTCTTCGACTTTTTCTTTTCGATTTTTCTATGACTTATGCATCTTCGACTTTTTCTTCAACTTCGACTTCTACTTCTTCGACTTTTTCTATGGCTTCTGCCTATTCGACTTTTACTTCGAATTTTTTCTATGGCTTCTGCCACTTCGACTTCTACTTCGACTTTTGCTATGGCGTCTGCCTCTTCGACTTTTTCTTCGACTTCTACTTCTTCGACTGTTTCTGTGGCTTCTGCCTCTTCGACTTCTACTTCTTCGACTGTTTCTATGGCTTCTGCCTCCTCGTATTTTACTTCGATTTTTTTCTATGTCTTCTGCTTGTTCGACTTCTACTTCTTCGACTTTTTCTATGGCTTCTGCCTCTTCGACTTTTACTTCGATTTTTTTCTATAACTTCTGCCTCTCAACTTTTTCTTCGACTTCTACTTCTTCGACTTTTTCTTTTCGATTTTTCTATGACTTATGCATCTTCGACTTTTTCTTCAACTTCGACTTCTACTTCTTCGACTTTTTCTATGGCTTCTGCCTATTCGACTTTTACTTCGACTTTTTTCTATGGCTTCTGCCACTTCGACTTCTACTTCGACTTTTTCTATGGCTTCTGCCTCTTCGACTTTTTCTTCGACTTCTACTTCTTCGACTTTTTCTATGGCTTCTGCTTCTTCGACTTTTTTTCGAATTTTTCTATGGCTTCTGCCTCTTCGACTTTTCTTCGATTTTTTTCTATGGCTTCTGCCTCTTCGACTATTTTCTTCGATTTTTTTCTATGGTTTCTACTTCTTCGACTTTTTCTATGGCTTCTGCCTCTTCGACTTTTACTTCGAATTTTTTCTATGGCTTCTGCCTCCTCGTATTTTACTTCGATTTTTTTCTATGGCTTCTGCATCTTCGACTTTTTCTTCGACTTCTACTTCTTCGACTGTTTCTATGGCTTCTGCCTCCTCGTATTTTACTTCGATTTTTTTCTATGGCTTCTGCTTGTTCGACTTCTACTTGTTCGACTTTTTCTATGGCTTCTGCTTCTTCGACTTTTTTCAAATTTTTCTATGGCTTCTGCCTCTTCGACATTTTCTTCGATTTTTTTCTATGGCTTCTGCCTCTTCGACATTTTCTTCGATTTTTTTCTATGGTTTCTACTTCTTCGACTTTTTCTATGGCTTCTGCCTGTTCGACTCTTACTTCGAATTTTTTCTATGGCTTCTGCCACTTCGACTTCTACTTCGACTTTTGCTATGGCTTCTGCCTCTTCGACTTTTTCTTCAACTTCTACTTCTTCGACTTTTTCTATGGCTTCTGTCTCCGAGTTTTTCTTCGATTTTTTTCTATGGCTTCTGCCACTTCGACTTCTACTTCGACTTTTTGCTATGGCTTCTGCTTCTTTGACTTTTTCTTCGACCTCTACTTCTTAGACTGTTTCTATGGCTTCTGCCTCCTCGTATTTTACTTCGATTTTTTTCTATGGCTTCTGCTTGTTCGACTTTTGCTTCTTCGACTTTTTTTCGAATTTTTCTATGGCTTCTGCCTCTTCGACTTTTTCTATGGATTCTGCCTCTTCGACTTTTTCTTCGAATTCTACTTCTTCGACTTTCTTTTCGAATTTTTCTATGACTTCTGCATCTTCAACTTTTTCTATGGCTTCTGCCTCTTCGACTTTTACTTCGATTTTTTTCTATAACTTCTGCCTCGTCAACTTTTTCTTCGACTTCTACTTCTTCGACTTTTTCTTTTCGATTTTTCTATGACTTATGCATCTTCGACTTTTTCTTCAACTTCGACTTCTACTTCTTCGACTTTTTCTATGGCTTCTGCCTATTCGACTTTTACTTCGAATTTTTTCTATGGCTTCTGCCACTTCGACTTCTACTTCGACTTTTGCTATGGCGTCTGCCTCTTCGACTTTTTCTTCGACTTCTACTTCTTCGACTGTTTCTGTGGCTTCTGCCTCTTCGACTTCTACTTCTTCGACTGTTTCTATGGCTTCTGCCTCCTCGTATTTTACTTCGATTTTTTTCTATGGCTTCTGCTTGTTCGACTTCTACTTCTTCGACTTTTTCTATGGCTTCTGCTTCTTCGACTTTTTTTCGAATTTTTCTATGGCTTCTGCCTCTTCGACATTTTCTTCGATTTTTTTCTATGGCTTCTGCCTCTTCGACATTTTCTTCAATTTTTTTCTATGGTTTCTACTTCTTCGACTTTTTCTATGGCTTCTGCTTGTTCGACTTCTGTTTCTTCGACTTTTTCTTCGACTTCTACTTGTTCGACTTTTTCTATGGCTTCTGCTTGTTCGACTTCTACTTGTTCGACTTTTTCTATGGCTTCTGCCTCTTCGACTTTTTCTTCGAACTCTACTTCTTGGACTGTTTCTATGGCTTCTGCCTCCTCGTATTTTACTTTGATTTTTTTCTATGGCTTCTGCTTGTTCGACTTCTACTTCTTTGACTTTTTCTATGGCTTCTGCATCTTCGACTTTTTCTTCAACTTCTACTTCTTCGACTTTTTCTATGTCTTCTGCGTCTTCGACTTTTTCTTCGACTTCTACTTCTTCGACTGTTTCTATGGCTTCTGCCTCCTCGTATTTTACTTCGATTTTTTTCTATGGCTTTTGCTTGTTCGACTTTTGTTTCTTTGACTTTTTTTCGAATTTTTCTATAGCTTCTGCCTCTTTGACATTTTCTTCGATTTTTTTCTGTCTTCTGCCTCTTTGACTTTTTCTCCGACTTCTACTTCTTCGACTTTTTCTATGGCTTCTGCCTGTTAGACTTTTACTTCGAATTTTTTCTATGGCTTCTGCCTCTTCGACTTTTTCTTCGACTTCTACTTCTTCGACTGTTTCTATGGCTTCTGCCTCCTCGTATTTTACTTCGATTTTTTTCTATGGCTTCTGCTTGTTCGACTTCTACTTCTTCGACTTTTTCTATGGCTTCTGCTTCTTCGACTTTTTCTTCGACTTCCACTTCTTCTACTGTTTCTATGGCTTCTGCCTCCTCGTATTTTACTTCGATTTTTTTCTATGGCTTCTGCTTGTTCGACTTCTACTTGTTCGACTTTTTCTATGGCTTCTGCCTCTTCGACTTCTACTTCTTCGACTTTTTCTATGGCGTCTGCCTCTTCGACTTTTTTTTTTTCGACTTTTTCTATGACTTTTGCATCTGCGACTTTTTCTTCAACTTCGACTTCTACTTCTTCGACTTTTTCTATGGCTTCCACTTCTTCTACTGTTTCTATGGCTTCTGTCTCCTCGTATTTTACTTCGATTTTTTTCTATGGCTTCTGCATCTTCGACTTTTTCTTCGACTTCTACTTCTTCGACTGTTTCTATGGCTTCTGCCTCCTCGTATTTTACTTCGATTTTTTTCTATGGCTTCTGCTTCTTCGACTTTTTTTCGAATTTTTCTATGGCTTCTGCCTCTTCGACATTTTCTTCGATTTTTTTCGATGGCTTCTGCCTCTTCGGCATTTTCTATGGCTTCTGCCTGTTCGACTTTTACTTCGAATTTTTTCAATGGCTTCTGCCACTTCGACTTCTACTTGGACTTTTGCTATGGCTTCTGCCTCTTCGACTTTTTCTTCGACTTTTTCTTCGACTTCTACTTCTTCGACTGTTTCTATGGCTTCTGCATCTTCGACTTTTTCTTCAACTTCTACTTCTTCGACTTTTTCTATGGCTTCTGTCTCTTCGAGTTTTTCTTCGATTTTTTTCTATGGCTTTGGCCACTTCGACTTCTACTTCGACTTTTGCTATGGCTTCTGCTTCTTTGACTTTTTCTTCGACCTCTACTTCCTAGACTGTTTCTATGGCTTCTGCCTCCTCGTATTTTACTTCGATTTTTTTCTATGGCTTCTGCTTGTTCGACTTTTGCTTCTTCGACTTTTTTTCAAATTTTTCTATGGCTTCTGCCTCTTCGACTTTTTCTATGGATTCTGCCTCTTCGACTTTTTCTTCGAATTCTACTTCTTCGACTTTCTTTTCGAATTTTTCTATGACTTCTGCATCTTCAACTTTTTCTATGGCTTCTGCCTCTTCGACTTTTACTTCGATTTTTTTCTATAACTTCTGCCTCGTCAACTTTTTCTTCGACTCCTACTTCTTCGACTTTTTCTTTTCGATTTTTCTATGACTTATGCATCTTCGACTTTTTCTTCAACTTCGACTTCTACTTCTTCGACTTTTTCTATGGCTTCTGCCTATTCGACTTTTACTTCGAATTTTTTCTATGGCTTCTGCCACTTCGACTTCTACTTCGACTTTTGCTATGGCGTCTGCCTCTTCGACTTTTTCTTCGACTTCTACTTCTTCGACTGTTTCTGTGGCTTCTGCCTCTTCGACTTCTACTTCTTCGACTGTTTCTATGGCTTCTGCCTCCTCGTATTTTACTTCGATTTTTTTCTATGGCTTCTGCTTGTTCGACTTCTACTTCTTCGACTTTTTCTATGGCTTCTGCTTCTTCGACTTTTTTTCGAATTTTTCTATGGCTTCTGCCTCTTCGACATTTTCTTCTATTTTTTTCTATGGCTTCTGCCTCTTCGACATTTTCTTCAATTTTTTTCTATGGTTTCTACTTCTTCGACTTTTTCTATGGCTTCTGCTTGTTCGACTTCTGTTTCTTCGACTTTTTCTTCGACTTCTACTTGTTCGACTTTTTCTATGGCTTCTGCTTGTTCGACTTCTACTTGTTCGACTTTTTCTATGGCTTCTGCCTCTTCAACTTTTTCTTCGACCTCTACTTCTTGGACTGTTTCTATGGCTTCTGCCTCCTCGTATTTTACTTTGATTTTTTTCTATGGCTTCTGCTTGTTCGACTTCTACTTCTTCGACTTTTTCTATGCTTCTGCCTCTTCGACTTCTACTTCTTCGACTTTTTCTATGGCTTCTGCATCTTCGACTTTTTCTTCGACTTCTACTTGTTCGACTTTTTCTATGTCTTCTGCGTCTTCGACTTTTTCTTCGACTTCTACTTCTTCGACTGTTTCTATGGCTTCTGCCTCCTCGTATTTTACTTCGATTTTTTTCTATGGCTTTTGCTTGTTCGACTTTTGTTTCTTTGACTTTTTTTCGAATTTTTCTATAGCTTCTGCCTCTTTGACATTTTCTTCGATTTTTTTCTGTCTTCTGCCTCTTTGACTTTTTCTTCGACTTCTACTTCTTCGACTTTTTCTATGGCTTCTGTCTGTTAGACTTTTACCTCGAAATTTTTCTATGGCTTCTGCCTCTTCGACTTTTTCTTCGACTTCTACTTCTTCGACTGTTTCTATGGCTTCTGCCTCCTCGTATTTTACTTCGATTTTTTTCTATGGCTTCTGCTTGTTCGACTTCTACTTCTTCGACTTTTTCTATGGCTTCTGCTTCTTCGACTTTTTCTTCGACTTCCACTTCTTCTACTGTTTCTATGGCTTCTGCCTCCTCGTATTTTACTTCGATTTTTTTCTATGGCTTCTGCTTGTTCGATTTCTACTTGTTCGACTTTTTCTATGGCTTCTGCCTCTTCGACTTCTACTTCTTCGACTTTTTCTATGGCGTCTGCCTCTTCGACTTTTTTTTTTTCGACTTTTTCTATGACTTTTGCATCTTCGACTTTTTCTTCGACTTCTACTTCTTCGACTTTTTTTATGGCTTCTGCCTGTTCGACTTTTACTTCGAATTTTTTCTATGGCTTCTGCCACTTCGACTTCTACTTCGACTTTTGCTATGGCGTCTGCCTCTTCGACTTTTTCTTCGACTTCTACTTCTTCGACTGTTTCTGTGGCCTCTGCCTCTTCGACTTCTACTTCTTTGAGTTTTTCTATGGCTTCTGCATCTTCGACTTTTTTTTCAACTTCTACTTCTTCGACTTTTTCTATGGCTTCTGTCTCTTCGACTTTTTCTTCGATTTTTTTTTATTTCTTCTGCGCCTTCGACTTTTTCTTCGACTTCTACTTCTTCGACTGTTTCTATGGCTTCTGCCTCCTCGTATTTTACTTCGATTTTTTTCCATGGCTTCTGCTTGTTCGACTTTTGTTTCTTTGACTTTTTTTCGAATTTTTCTATGGCTTCTGCCTCTTCGACATTTTCTTCGATTTTTTTCTATGACTTCTGCCTCTTCGACTTTTTCTTCGACTTCTACTTCTTCGACTTTTTCTATGGCTTCTGCCTGTTAGACTTTTACTCCGAATTTTTTCTATGGCTTCTGCCTCTTCGACTTTTTCTTCGACTTCTACTTCTTCGACTGTTTCTATGGCTTCTGCCTCCTCGTATTTTACTTCGATTTTTTTCTATGGCTTCTGCTTGTTCGACTTCTACTTCTTCGACTTTTTCTTCGACTTCCACTTCTTCTACTGTTTCTATGGCTTCTGTCTCCTCGTATTTTACTTCGATTTTTTTCTATGGCTTCTGCTTGTTCGACTTCTACTTCTTCGACTTTTTCTATGGCTTCTGCTTCTTCGACTTTTTCTTCGACTTCCACTTCTTCTACTGTTTCTATGGCTTCTGCCTCCTCGTATTTTATTTCGATTTTTTTCTATGGCTTCTGCATCTTCGACTTTTTCTTCGACTTCTACTTCTTCGACTGTTTCTATGGCTTCTGCCTCCTCGTATTTTACTTCGATTTTTTTCTATGGCTTCTGCTTGTTCGACTTCTACTTCTTCGACTTTTTCTATGGCTTCTGCTTCTTCGACTTTTTTTCGAATTTTTCTATGGCTTCTGCCTCTTCGACATTTTCTTCGATTTTTTTCGATGGCCTCTGCCTCTTCTGCATTTTCTATGGCTTCTGCCTGTTCGACTTTTACTTCGAATTTTTTCTATGGCTTCTGCTTCTTCGACTTTTTCTTCGACTTCTACTTCTTTGACTTTTTCTATGGCTTCTGCCTGTTAGACTTTTACTTCGAATTTTTTCTATGGCTTCTGCCTCTTCGACTTTTTCTTCGACTTCTACTTCTTCGACTGTTTCTATGGCTTCTGCCTCCTCGTATTTTACTTCGATTTTTTTCTATGGCTTCTGCTTGTTCGACTTCTACTTCTTCGACTTTTTCTATGGCTTCTGCCTCTTCGACATTTTCTTCGATTTTTTTCGATGGCTTCTGCCTCTTCGGCATTTTCTATGGCTTCTGCCTGTTCGACTTTTACTTCGAATTTTTTCTATGGCTTCTGCCACTTCGACTTCTACTTGGACTTTTGCTATGGCTTCTGCCTCTTCGACTTTTTCTTCGACTTCTACTTCTTCGACTGTTTCTGTGGCTTCTGCCTCTTCGACTTCTACTTCTTTGAGTTTTTCTATGGCTTCTGCATCTTCGACTTTTTCTTCAACTTCTACTTCTTCGACTTTTTCTATGGCTTCTGTCTCTTCGAGTTTTTCTTCGATTTTTTTCTATGGCTTCTGCCACTTCGACTTCTACTTCGACTTTTGCTATGGCTTCTGGTTCTTTGACTTTTTCTTCGACCTCTACTTCCTAGACTGTTTCTATGGCTTCTGCCTCCTCGTATTTTACTTCGATTTTTTTCTATGGCTTCTGCTTGTTCGACTTTTGCTTCTTCGACTTTTTTTCAAATTTTTCTGTGGCTTCTGCCTCTTCGACTTTTTCTATGGATTCTGCCTCTTCGACTTTTTCTTCGAATTCTACTTCTTCGACTTTCTTTTCGAATTTTTCTATGACTTCTGCATCTTCAACTTTTTCTATGGCTTCTGCCTCTTCGACTTTTACTTCGATTTTTTTCTATAACTTCTGCCTCGTCAACTTTTTCTTCGACTCCTACTTCTTCGACTTTTTCTTTTCGATTTTTCTATGACTTATGCATCTTCGACTTTTTCTTCAACTTCGACTTCTACTTCTTCGACTTTTTCTATGGCTTCTGCCTATTCGACTTTTACTTCGAATTTTTTCTATGGCTTCTGCCACTTCGACTTCTACTTCGACTTTTGCTATGGCGTCTGCCTCTTCGACTTCTACTTCTTCGACTGTTTCTGTGGCTTCTGCCTCTTCGACTTCTACTTCTTCGACTGTTTCTATGGCTTCTGCCTCCTCGTATTTTACTTCGATTTTTTTCTATGGCTTCTGCTTGTTCGACTTCTACTTCTTCGACTTTTTCTATGGCTTCTGCTTCTTCGACTTTTTTTCGAATTTTTCTATGGCTTCTGCCTCTTCGACATTTTCTTCTATTTTTTTCTATGGCTTCTGCCTCTTCGACATTTTCTTCAATTTTTTTCTATGGTTTCTACTTCTTCGACTTTTTCTATGGCTTCTGCTTGTTCGACTTCTGTTTCTTCGACTTTTTCTTCGACTTCTACTTGTTCGACTTTTTCTATGGCTTCTGCTTGTTCGACTTTTTCTATGGCTTCTGCCTCTTTGACTTTTTCTTCGACCTCTACTTCTTGGACTGTTTCTATGGCTTCTGCCTCCTCGTATTTTACTTTGATTTTTTTCTATGGCTTCTGCTTGTTCGACTTCTACTTCTTCGACTTTTTCTATCGCTTCTGCCTCTTCGACTTCTACTTCTTCGACTTTTTCTATGGCTTCTGCATCTTCGACTTTTTCTTCGACTTCTACTTCTTCGACTTTTTCTATGTCTTCTGCGTCTTCGACTTTTTCTTCGACTTCTACTTCTTCGACTGTTTCTATGGCTTCTGCCTCCTCGTATTTTACTTCGATTTTTTTCTATGGCTTTTGCTTGTTCGACTTTTGTTTCTTTGACTTTTTTTTCGAATTTTTCTATAGCTTCTGCCTCTTTGACTTTTTCTTCGACTTCTACTTCTTCGACTTTTTCTATGGCTTCTGCCTGTTAGACTTTTACCTCAAATTTTTTCTATGGCTTCTGCCTCTTCGACTTTTTCTTCGACTTCTACTTCTTCGACTGTTTCTATGGCTTCTGCCTCCTCGTATTTTACTTCGATTTTTTTCTATGGCTTCTGCTTGTTCGACTTCTACTTCTTCGACTTTTTCTATGGCTTCTGCTTCTTCGACTTCCACTTCTTCTACTGTTTCTATGGCTTCTGCCTCCTCGTATTTTACTTCGATTTTTTTCTATGGCTTCTGCCACTTCGACTTCTACTTCGACTTTTGCTATGGCTTCTGCCTCTTCGACTTTTTCTTCAACTTCTACTTCTTCGACTTTTTCTATGGCTTCTGTCTCCGAGTTTTTCTTCGATTTTTTTCTATGGCTTCTGCCACTTCGACTTCTACTTCGACTTTTGCTATGGCTTCTGCTTCTTTGACTTTTTCTTCGACCTCTACTTCTTAGACTGTTTCTATGGTTTCTGCCTCCTCGTATTTTACTTCGATTTTTTTCTATGGCTTCTGCTTGTTCGACTTTTGCTTCTTCGACTTTTTTTCGAATTTTTCTATGGCTTCTGCCTCTTCGACTTTTTCTATGGATTCTGCCTCTTCGACTTTTTCTTCGAATTCTACTTCTTCGACTTTCTTTTCGAATTTTTCTATGACTTCTGCATCTTCAACTTTTTCTATGGCTTCTGCCTCTTCGACTTTTACTTCGATTTTTTTCTATAACTTCTGCCTCGTCAACTTTTTCTTCGACTTCTACTTCTTCGACTTTTTCTTTTCGATTTTTCTATGACTTATGCATCTTCGACTTTTTCTTCAACTTCGACTTCTACTTCTTCGAGTTTTTCTATGGCTTCTGCCTATTCGACTTTTACTTCGAATTTTTTCTATGGCTTCTGCCACTTCGACTTCTACTTCGACTTTTGCTATGGCGTCTGCCTCTTCGACTTTTTCTTCGACTTCTACTTCTTCGACTGTTTCTGTGGCTTCTGCCTCTTCGTCTTCTACTTCTTCGACTGTTTCTATGGCTTCTGCCTCCTCGTATTTTACTTCGATTTTTTTCTATGGCTTCTGCTTGTTCGACTTCTACTTCTTCGACTTTTTCTATGGCTTCTGCTTCTTCGACTTTTTTTCGAATTTTTCTATGGCTTCTGCCTCTTCGACATTTTCTTCGATTTTTTTCTATGGCTTCTGCCTCTTCGACATTTTCTTCAATTTTTTTCTATGGTTTCTACTTCTTCGACTTTTTCTATGGCTTCTGCTTGTTCGACTTCTGTTTCTTCGACTTTTTCTTCGACTTCTACTTGTTCGACTTTTTCTATGGCTTCTGCTTGTTCGACTTCTACTTGTTCGACTTTTTCTATGGCTTCTGCCTCTTCGACTTTTTCTTCGAACTCTACTTCTTGGACTGTTTCTATGGCTTCTGCCTCCTCGTATTTTACTTTGATTTTTTTCTATGGCTTCTGCTTGTTCGACTTCTACTTCTTTGACTTTTTCTATGGCTTCTGCATCTTCGACTTTTTCTTCAACTTCTACTTCTTCGACTTTTTCTATGTCTTCTGCGTCTTCGACTTTTTCTTCGACTTCTACTTCTTCGACTGTTTCTATGGCTTCTGCCTCCTCGTATTTTACTTCGATTTTTTTCTATGGCTTTTGCTTGTTCGACTTTTGTTTCTTTGACTTTTTTTCGAATTTTTCTATAGCTTCTGCCTCTTTGACATTTTCTTCGATTTTTTTCTGTCTTCTGCCTCTTTGACTTTTTCTCTGACTTCTACTTCTTCGACTTTTTCTATGGCTTCTGCCTGTTAGACTTTTACTTCGAATTTTTTCTATGGCTTCTGCCTCTTCGACTTTTTCTTCGACTTCTACTTCTTCGACTGTTTCTATGGCTTCTGCCTCCTCGTATTTTACTTCGATTTTTTTCTATGGCTTCTGCTTGTTCGACTTCTACTTCTTCGACTTTTTCTATGGCTTCTGCTTCTTCGACTTTTTCTTCGACTTCCACTTCTTCTACTGTTTCTATGGCTTCTGCCTCCTCGTATTTTACTTCGATTTTTTTCTATGGCTTCTGCTTGTTCGACTTCTACTTGTTCGACTTTTTCTATGGCTTCTGCCTCTTCGACTTCTACTTCTTCGACTTTTTCTATGGCGTCTGCCTCTTCGACTTTTTTTTTTCGACTTTTTCTATGACTTTTGCATCTGCGACTTTTTCTTCAACTTCGACTTCTACTTCTTCGACTTTTTCTATGGCTTCCACTTCTTCTACTGTTTCTATGGCTTCTGCCTCCTCGTATTTTACTTCGATTTTTTTCTATGGCTTCTGCATCTTCGACTTTTTCTTCGACTTCTACTTCTTCGACTGTTTCTATGGCTTCTGCCTCCTCGTATTTTACTTCGATTTTTTTCTATGGCTTCTGCTTCTTCGACTTTTTTTCGAATTTTTCTATGGCTTCTGCCTCTTCGACATTTTCTTCGATTTTTTTCGATGGCTTCTGCCTCTTCGGCATTTTCTATGGCTTCTGCCTGTTCGACTTTTACTTCGAATTTTTTCTATGGCTTCTGCCACTTCGACTTCTACTTGGACTTTTGCTATGGCTTCTGCCTCTTCGACTTTTTCTTCGACTTTTTCTTCGACTTCTACTTCTTCGACTTTTTCTATGGCTTCTGCATCTTCGACTTTTTCTTCAACTTCGACTTCTACTTCTTCGACTTTTTCTATGGCTTCTGCCTATTCGACTTTTACTTCGAATTTTTTCTATGGCTTCTGCCACTTCGACTTCTACTTCGACTTTTGCTATGGCGTCTGCCTCTTCGACTTTTTCTTCGACTTCTACTTCTTCGACTGTTTCTGTGGCTTCTGCCTCTTCGACTTCTACTTCTTCGACTGTTTCTATGGCTTCTGCCTCCTCGTATTTTACTTCGATTTTTTTCTATGGCTTCTGCTTGTTCGACTTCTACTTCTTCGACTTTTTCTATGGCTTCTGCTTCTTCGACTTTTTTTCGAATTTTTCTATGGCTTCTGCCTCTTCGACATTTTCTTCTATTTTTTTCTATGGCTTCTGCCTCTTCGACATTTTCTTCAATTTTTTTCTATGGTTTCTACTTCTTCGACTTTTTCTATGGCTTCTGCTTGTTCGACTTCTGTTTCTTCGACTTTTTCTTCGACTTCTACTTGTTCGACTTTTTCTATGGCTTCTGCTGTTCGACTTTACTTTCGACTTTTTCTATGGCTTCTGCCTCTTCGACTTTTTCTTCGACCTCTACTTCTTGGACTGTTTCTATGGCTTCTGCCTCCTCGTATTTTACTTTGATTTTTTTCTATGGCTTCTGCTTGTTCGACTTCTACTTCTTCGACTTTTTCTATCGCTTCTGCCTCTTCGACTTCTACTTCTTCGACTTTTTCTATGGCTTCTGCATCTTCGACTTTTTCTTCGACTTCTACTTCTTCGACTTTTTCTATGTCTTCTGCGTCTTCGACTTTTTCTTCGACTTCTACTTCTTCGACTGTTTCTATGGCTTCTGCCTCCTCGTATTTTACTTCGATTTTTTTCTATGGCTTTTGCTTGTTCGACTTTTGTTTCTTTGACTTTTTTTCGAATTTTTCTATAGCTTCTGCCTCTTTGACATTTTCTTCGATTTTTTTCTGTCTTCTGCCTCTTTGACTTTTTCTTCGACTTCTACTTCTTCGACTTTTTCTATGGCTTCTGCCTGTTAGACTTTTACCTCGAATTTTTTCTATGGCTTCTGCCTCTTCGACTTTTTCTTCGACTTCTACTTCTTCGACTGTTTCTATGGCTTCTGCCTCCTCGTATTTTACTTCGATTTTTTTCTATGGCTTCTGCTTGTTCGACTTCTACTTCTTCGACTTTTTCTATGGCTTCTGCTTCTTCGACTTTTTCTTCGACTTCCACTTCTTCTACTGTTTCTATGGCTTCTGCCTCCTCGTATTTTACTTCGATTTTTTTCTATGGCTTCTGCTTGTTCGATTTCTACTTGTTCGACTTTTTCTATGGCTTCTGCCTCTTCGACTTCTACTTCTTCGACTTTTTCTATGGCGTCTGCCTCTTCGACTTTTTTTTTTTCGACTTTTTCTATGACTTTTGCATCTTCGACTTTTTCTTCGACTTCTACTTCTTCGACTTTTTTTATGGCTTCTGCCTGTTCGACTTTTACTTCGAATTTTTTCTATGGCTTCTGCCACTTCGACTTCTACTTCGAGTTTTGCTATGGCGTCTGCCTCTTCGACTTTTTCTTCGACTTCTACTTCTTCGACTGTTTCTGTGGCCTCTGCCTCTTCGACTTCTACTTCTTTGAGTTTTTTCTATGGCTTCTGCTTGTTCGACTTCTACTTCTTCGACTTTTTCTATGCTTCTGCTCTTCGACTTCTACTTCTTCGACTTTTTCTATGGCTTCTGCTCTTCGACTTTTTCTTCGACTTCTACTTCTTCGACTTTTTCTATGCTTCTGCCTTCGACTTTTTCTTCGACTTCTACTTCTTCGACTGTTTCTATGGCTTCTGCCTCCTCGTATTTTACTTCGATTTTTTTCATGGCTTTGCTTGTTCGACTTTGTTCTTGACTTTTTTCGAATTTTTCTATGGCTTCTGCCTCTTCGACATTTTCTTCGATTTTTTTCTATGACTTCTGCCTCTTCGACTTTTTCTTCGACTTCTACTTCTTCGACTTTTTCTATGGCTTCTGCCTGTTAGACTTTTACTTCGAATTTTTTCTATGGCTTCTGCCTCTTCGACTTTTTCTTCGACTTCTACTTCTTCGACTGTTTCTATGGCTTCTGCCTCCTCGTATTTTACTTCGATTTTTTTCTATGGCTTCTGCTTGTTCGACTTCTACTTCTTCGACTTTTTCTTCGACTTCCACTTCTTCTACTGTTTCTATGGCTTCTGCCTCCTCGTATTTTACTTCGATTTTTTTCTATGGCTTCTGCTTGTTCGACTTCTACTTCTTCGACTTTTTCTATGGCTTCTGCTTCTTCGACTTTTTCTTCGACTTCCACTTCTTCGACTGTTTCTATGGCTTCTGCCTCCTCGTATTTTACTTTCGATTTTTTTCTATGGCTTCTGCATCTTCGACTTTTTCTTCGACTTCTACTTCTTCGACTGTTTCTATGGCTTCTGCCTCCTCGTATTTTACTTCGATTTTTTTCTATGGCTTCTGCTTGTTCGACTTCTACTTCTTCGACTTTTTCTATGGCTTCTGCTTCTTCGACTTTTTCTTCGAATTTTTCTATGGCTTCTGCCTCTTCGACTTTTCTTCGATTTTTTTCGATGGCCTCTGCTCTTCGATTTTCTATGGCTTCTGCCTGTTCGACTTTTACTTCGACTTTTGCTATGGCTTCTGCTTCTTCGACTTTTTCTTCGACTTCTACTTCTTCGACTTTTTCTATGGCTTCTGCCTCTTCGACTTTTACTTCGATTTTTTTCTATGGCTTCTGCCTCTTCGACTTTTTCTTCGACTTCTACTTCTTCGACTGTTTCTATGGCTTCTGCCTCCTCGTATTTTACTTCGATTTTTTTCTATGGCTTCTGCTTGTTCGACTTTTTCTTCGACTTTTTCTATGGCTTCTGCCTCTTCGACATTTTCTTCGATTTTTTCGATGGCTTCTGCCTCTTCGATTTTCTATGGCTTCTGCCTGTTCGACTTTTACTTCGAATTTTTTCTATGGCTTCTGCCACTTCGACTTCTACTTCGACTTTTGCTATGGCTTCTGCCTCTTCGACTTTTTCTTCGACTTCTACTTCTTCGACTGTTTCTGTGGCTTCTGCCTCTTCGACTTCTACTTCTTTGATTTTTCTATGGCTTCTGCATCTTCGACTTTTTCTTCAACTTCTACTTCTTCGACTTTTTCTATGGCTTCTGTCTCTTCGAGTTTTTCTTCGATTTTTTTCTATGGCTTCTGCCACTTCGACTTCTACTTCGACTTTTTCTATGGCTTCTGCTTCTTTGACTTTTTCTTCAACCTCTACTTCTTGACTGTTTCTATGGCTTCTGCCTCCTCGTATTTTACTTCGATTTTTTTCTATGGCTTCTGCTTGTTCGACTTTTGCTTCTTCGACTTTTTTTCGAATTTTTCTATGGCTTCTGCCTCTTCGACTTTTTCTATGGATTCTGCCTCTTCGACTTTTTCTTCGAATTCTACTTCTTCGACTTTCTTTTCGAATTTTTCTATGACTTCTGCATCTTCAACTTTTTCTATGGCTTCTGCCTCTTCGACTTTTACTTCGATTTTTTTCTATGACTTCTGCCTCTTCGACTTTTTCTTCGACTTCTACTTCTTCGACTTTTTCTTTTCGATTTTTCTATGACTTATGCATCTTCGACTTTTTCTTCAACTTCGACTTCTACTTCTTCGACTTTTTCTATGGCTTCTGCCTCTTCGACTTTTACTTCGATTTTTTCTATGGCTTCTGCCACTTCGACTTCTACTTCGACTTTTGCTATGGCTTCTGCCTCTTCGACTTCTACTTCTTCGACTTTTGCTATGGCTTCTGCCTCTTCGACTTCTACTTCTTCGACTGTTTCTATGGCTTCTGCCTCCTCGTATTTTACTTCGATTTTTTTCTATGGCTTCTGCTTGTTCGACTTCTACTTCTTCGACTTTTTCTATGGCTTCTGCTTCTTCGACTTTTTTTCGAATTTTTCTATGGCTTCTGCCTCTTCGACATTTTCTTCTATTTTTTTCTATGGCTTCTGCCTCTTCGACATTTTCTTCAATTTTTTTCTATGGTTTCTACTTCTTCGACTTTTTCTATGGCTTCTGCTTGTTCGACTTCTGTTTCTTCGACTTTTTCTTCGACTTCTACTTGTTCGACTTTTTCTATGGCTTCTGCTTCGACTTTACTTCGACTTTTTCTATGGCTTCTGCCTCTTCGACTTTTTCTTCGACTTCTACTTCTTGACTGTTTCTATGGCTTCTGCCTCCTCGTATTTTACTTTGATTTTTTTCTATGGCTTCTGCTTGTTCGACTTCTACTTCTTCGACTTTTTCTATGGCTTCTGCCTCTTCGACTTCTACTTCTTCGACTTTTTCTATGGCTTCTGCATCTTCGACTTTTCTTCGACTTCTACTTCTTCGACTTTTTCTATGTCTTCTGCGTCTTCGACTTTTTCTTCGACTTCTACTTCTTCGACTGTTTCTATGGCTTCTGCCTCCTCGTATTTTACTTCGATTTTTTTCTATGGCTTTTGCTTGTTCGACTTTTGTTTCTTTGACTTTTTTTCGAATTTTTCTATGGCTTCTGCCTCTTCGACTTTTTCTTCGACTTCTACTTCTTCGACTTTTTCTATGGCTTCTGCCTGTTAGACTTTTACTTCGAATTTTTTCTATGGCTTCTGCCTCTTCGACTTTTTCTTCGACTTCTACTTCTTCGACTGTTTCTATGGCTTCTGCCTCCTCGTATTTTACTTCGATTTTTTTCTATGGCTTCTGCTTGTTCGACTTCTACTTCTTCGACTTTTTCTATGGCTTCTGCTTCTTCGACTTCCACTTCTTCTACTGTTTCTATGGCTTCTGCCTCCTCGTATTTTACTTCGATTTTTTTCTATGGCTTCTGCCACTTCGACTTCTACTTCGACTTTTGCTATGGCTTCTGCCTCTTCGACTTTTTCTTCAACTTCTACTTCTTCGACTTTTTCTATGGCTTCTGTCTCTTCGAGTTTTTCTTCGATTTTTTTCTATGGCTTCTGCCACTTCGACTTCTACTTCGACTTTTGCTATGGCTTCTGCTTCTTTGACTTTTTCTTCGACCTCTACTTCTTAGACTGTTTCTATGGCTTCTGCCTCCTCGTATTTTACTTCGATTTTTTTCTATGGCTTCTGCTTGTTCGACTTTTGCTTCTTCGACTTTTTTTCGAATTTTTCTATGGCTTCTGCCTCTTCGACTTTTTCTATGGATTCTGCCTCTTCGACTTTTTCTTCGAATTCTACTTCTTCGACTTTCTTTTCGAATTTTTCTATGACTTCTGCATCTTCAACTTTTTCTATGGCTTCTGCCTCTTCGACTTTTACTTCGATTTTTTTCTATAACTTCTGCCTCGTCAACTTTTTCTTCGACTTCTACTTCTTCGACTTTTTCTTTTCGATTTTTCTATGACTTATGCATCTTCGACTTTTTCTTCAACTTCGACTTCTACTTCTTCGACTTTTTCTATGGCTTCTGCCTATTCGACTTTTACTTCGAATTTTTTCTATGGCTTCTGCCACTTCGACTTCTACTTCGACTTTTGCTATGGCGTCTGCCTCTTCGACTTTTTCTTCGACTTCTACTTCTTCGACTGTTTCTGTGGCTTCTGCCTCTTCGACTTCTACTTCTTCGACTGTTTCTATGGCTTCTGCCTCCTCGTATTTTACTTCGATTTTTTTCTATGGCTTCTGCTTGTTCGACTTCTACTTCTTCGACTTTTTCTATGGCTTCTGCTTCTTCGACTTTTTTTCGAATTTTTCTATGGCTTCTGCCTCTTCGACATTTTCTTCGATTTTTTTCTATGGCTTCTGCCTCTTCGACATTTTCTTCAATTTTTTTCTATGGTTTCTACTTCTTCGACTTTTTCTATGGCTTCTGCTTGTTCGACTTCTGTTTCTTCGACTTTTTCTTCGACTTCTACTTGTTCGACTTTTTCTATGGCTTCTGCTTGTTCGACTTCTACTTGTTCGACTTTTTCTATGGCTTCTGCCTCTTCGACTTTTTCTTCGAACTCTACTTCTTGGACTGTTTCTATGGCTTCTGCCTCCTCGTATTTTACTTTGATTTTTTTCTATGGCTTCTGCTTGTTCGACTTCTACTTCTTCGACTTTTTCTATGGCTTCTGCATCTTCGACTTTTTCTTCAACTTCTACTTCTTCGACTTTTTCTATGTCTTCTGCGTCTTCGACTTTTTCTTCGACTTCTACTTCTTCGACTGTTTCTATGGCTTCTGCCTCCTCGTATTTTACTTCGATTTTTTTCTATGGCTTTTGCTTGTTCGACTTTTGTTTCTTTGACTTTTTTTCGAATTTTTCTATAGCTTCTGCCTCTTTGACATTTTCTTCGATTTTTTTCTGTCTTCTGCCTCTTTGACTTTTTCTTCGACTTCTACTTCTTCGACTTTTTCTATGGCTTCTGCCTGTTAGACTTTTACTTCGAATTTTTTCTATGGCTTCTGCCTCTTCGACTTTTTCTTCGACTTCTACTTCTTCGACTGTTTCTATGGCTTCTGCCTCCTCGTATTTTACTTCGATTTTTTTCTATGGCTTCTGCTTGTTCGACTTCTACTTCTTCGACTTTTTCTATGGCTTCTGCTTCTTCGACTTTTTCTTCGACTTCCACTTCTTCTACTGTTTCTATGGCTTCTGCCTCCTCGTATTTTACTTCGATTTTTTTCTATGGCTTCTGCTTGTTCGACTTCTACTTGTTCGACTTTTTCTATGGCTTCTGCCTCTTCGACTTCTACTTCTTCGACTTTTTCTATGGCGTCTGCCTCTTCGACTTTTTTTTTTTCGACTTTTTCTATGACTTTTGCATCTGCGACTTTTTCTTCACTTCGACTTCTACTTCTTCGACTTTTTCTATGGCTTCCACTTCTTCTACTGTTTCTATGGCTTCTGCCTCCTCGTATTTTACTTCGATTTTTTTCTATGGCTTCTGCATCTTCGACTTTTTCTTCGACTTCTACTTCTTCGACTGTTTCTATGGCTTCTGCCTCCTCGTATTTTACTTCGATTTTTTTCTATGGCTTCTGCTTCTTCGACTTTTTTTCGAATTTTTCTATGGCTTCTGCCTCTTCGACATTTTCTTCGATTTTTTTCGATGGCTTCTGCCTCTTCGACTTTTCTATGGCTTCTGCCTGTTCGACTTTTACTTCGAATTTTTTCTATGGCTTCTGCCACTTCGACTTCTACTTGGACTTTTGCTATGGCTTCTGCCTCTTCGACTTTTTCTTCGACTTTTTCTTCGACTTCTACTTCTTCGACTGTTTCTATGGCTTCTGCATCTTCGACTTTTTCTTCAACTTCTACTTCTTCGACTTTTTCTATGGCTTCTGTCTCTTCGAGTTTTTCTTCGATTTTTTTCTATGGCTTCTGCCACTTCGACTTCTACTTCGACTTTTGCTATGGCTTCTGCTTCTTTGACTTTTTCTTCGACCTCTACTTCCTAGACTGTTTCTATGGCTTCTGCCTCCTCGTATTTTACTTCGATTTTTTTCTATGGCTTCTGCTTGTTCGACTTTTGCTTCTTCGACTTTTTTTCAAATTTTTCTATGGCTTCTGCCTCTTCGACTTTTTCTATGGATTCTGCCTCTTCGACTTTTTCTTCGAATTCTACTTCTTCGACTTTCTTTTCGAATTTTTCTATGACTTCTGCATCTTCAACTTTTTCTATGGCTTCTGCCTCTTCGACTTTTACTTCGATTTTTTTCTATAACTTCTGCCTCGTCAACTTTTTCTTCGACTCCTACTTCTTCGACTTTTTCTTTTCGATTTTTCTATGACTTATGCATCTTCGACTTTTTCTTCAACTTCGACTTCTACTTCTTCGACTTTTTCTATGGCTTCTGCCTATTCGACTTTTACTTCGAATTTTTTCTATGGCTTCTGCCACTTCGACTTCTACTTCGACTTTTGCTATGGCGTCTGCCTCTTCGACTTCTACTTCTTCGACTGTTTCTGTGGCTTCTGCCTCTTCGACTTCTACTTCTTCGACTGTTTCTATGGCTTCTGCCTCCTCGTATTTTACTTCGATTTTTTTCTATGGCTTCTGCTTGTTCGACTTCTACTTCTTCGACTTTTTCTATGGCTTCTGCTTCTTCGACTTTTTTTCGAATTTTTCTATGGCTTCTGCCTCTTCGACATTTTCTTCTATTTTTTTCTATGGCTTCTGCCTCTTCGACATTTTCTTCAATTTTTTTCTATGGTTTCTACTTCTTCGACTTTTTCTATGGCTTCTGCTTGTTCGACTTCTGTTTCTTCGACTTTTTCTTCGACTTCTACTTGTTCGACTTTTTCTATGGCTTCTGCTTGTTCGACTTTTTCTATGGCTTCTGCCTCTTCGACTTTTTCTTCGACCTCTACTTCTTGGACTGTTTCTATGGCTTCTGCCTCCTCGTATTTTACTTTGATTTTTTTCTATGGCTTCTGCTTGTTCGACTTCTACTTCTTCGACTTTTTCTATCGCTTCTGCCTCTTCGACTTCTACTTCTTCGACTTTTTCTATGGCTTCTGCATCTTCGACTTTTTCTTCGACTACTACTTCTTCGACTTTTTCTATGTCTTCTGCGTCTTCGACTTTTTCTTCGACTTCTACTTCTTCGACTGTTTCTATGGCTTCTGCCTCCTCGTATTTTACTTCGATTTTTTTCTATGGCTTTTGCTTGTTCGACTTTTGTTTCTTTGACTTTTTTTCGAATTTTTCTATAGCTTCTGCCTCTTTGACATTTTTCTTCGATTTTTTTCTGTCTTCTGCCTCTTGACTTTTTCTTCGACTTCTACTTCTTCGACTTTTTCTATGGCTTCTGCCTGTTAGACTTTTACCTCGAATTTTTTCTATGGCTTCTGCCTCTTCGACTTTTTCTTCGACTTCTACTTCTTCGACTGTTTCTATGGCTTCTGCCTCCTCGTATTTTACTTCGATTTTTTTCTATGGCTTCTGCTTGTTCGACTTCTACTTCTTCGACTTTTTCTATGGCTTCTGCTTCTTCGACTTTTTCTTCGACTTCCACTTCTTCTACTGTTTCTATGGCTTCTGCCTCCTCGTATTTTACTTCGATTTTTTTCTATGGCTTCTGCTTGTTCGATTTCTACTTGTTCGACTTTTTCTATGGCTTCTGCCTCTTCGACTTCTACTTCTTCGACTTTTTCTATGGCGTCTGCCTCTTCGACTTTTTTTTTTTCGACTTTTTCTATGACTTTGCATCTTCGACTTTTTCTTCGACTTCTACTTCTTCGACTTTTTTTATGGCTTCTGCCTGTTCGACTTTTACTTCGAATTTTTTCTATGGCTTCTGCCACTTCGACTTCTACTTCGAGTTTTGCTATGGCGTCTGCCTCTTCGACTTTTTCTTCGACTTCTACTTCTTCGACTGTTTCTGTGGCCTCTGCCTCTTCGACTTCTACTTCTTTGAGTTTTTCTATGGCTTCTGCATCTTTGACTTTTTTTTCAACTTCTACTTCTTCGACTTTTTCTATGGCTTCTGTCTCTTCGACTTTTTCTTCGATTTTTTTTTATTTCTTCTGCGCCTTCGACTTTTTCTTCGACTTCTACTTCTTCGACTGTTTCTATGGCTTCTGCCTCCTCGTATTTTACTTCGATTTTTTTCCATGGCTTCTGCTTGTTCGACTTTTGTTTCTTTGACTTTTTTTCGAATTTTTCTATGGCTTCTGCCTCTTCGACATTTTCTTCGATTTTTTTCTATGACTTCTGCCTCTTCGACTTTTTCTTCGACTTTTTCTATGGCTTCTGCCTGTTAGACTTTTACTTCGAATTTTTTCTATGGCTTCTGCCTCTTCGACTTTTTCTTCGACTTCTACTTCTTCGACTGTTTCTATGGCTTCTGCCTCCTCGTATTTTACTTCGATTTTTTTCTATGGCTTCTGCTTGTTCGACTTCTACTTCTTCGACTTTTTCTTCGACTTCCACTTCTTCTACTGTTTCTATGGCTTCTGTCTCCTCGTATTTTACTTCGATTTTTTTCTATGGCTTCTGCTTGTTCGACTTCTACTTCTTCGACTTTTTCTATGGCTTCTGCTTCTTCGACTTTTTCTTCGACTTCCACTTCTTCTACTGTTTCTATGGCTTCTGCCTCCTCGTATTTTATTTCGATTTTTTTCTATGGCTTCTGCATCTTCGACTTTTTCTTCGACTTCTACTTCTTCGACTGTTTCTATGGCTTCTGCCTCCTCGTATTTTACTTCGATTTTTTTCTATGGCTTCTGCTTGTTCGACTTCTACTTCTTCGACTTTTTCTATGGCTTCTGCTTCTTCAACTTTTTTTTCGAATTTTTCTATGGCTTCTGCCTCTTCGACATTTTCTTCGATTTTTTTCGATGGCTTCTGCCTCTTCGCATTTTCTATGGCTTCTGCCTGTTCGACTTTTACTTCGAATTTTTTCTATGGCTTCTGCCACTTCGACTTCTACTTGGACTTTTGCTATGGCTTCTGCCTCTTCGACTTTTTCTTTGACTTTTTCTTCGACTTCTACTTCTTCGACTGTTTCTGTGGCTTCTGCCTCTTCGACTTTTTCTTCGACTTTTTCTATGGCTTCTGCCTGTTAGACTTTTACTTCGAATTTTTTCTATGGCTTCTGCCTCTTCGACTTTTTCTTCGACTTCTACTTCTTCGACTGTTTCTATGGCTTCTGCCTCCTCGTATTTTACTTCGATTTTTTTCTATGGCTTCTGCTTGTTCGACTTCTACTTCTTCGACTTTTTCTTCGACTTCCACTTCTTCTACTGTTTCTATGGCTTCTGTCTCCTCGTATTTTACTTCGATTTTTTTCTATGGCTTCTGCTTGTTCGACTTCTACTTCTTCGACTTTTTCTATGGCTTCTGCTTCTTCGACTTTTTCTTCGACTTCCACTTCTTCTACTGTTTCTATGGCTTCTGCCTCCTCGTATTTTATTTCGATTTTTTTCTATGGCTTCTGCATCTTCGACTTTTTCTTCGACTTCTACTTCTTCGACTGTTTCTATGGCTTCTGCCTCCTCGTATTTTACTTCGATTTTTTTCTATGGCTTCTGCTTGTTCGACTTCTACTTCTTCGACTTTTTCTATGGCTTCTGCTTCTTCGACTTTTTTTCGAATTTTTCTATGGCTTCTGCCTCTTCGACATTTTCTTCGATATTTTTCGATGGCCTCTGCCTCTTCTGCATTTTCTATGGCTTCTGCCTGTTCGACTTTTACTTCGAATTTTTTCTATGGCTTCTGCCACTTCGACTTCTACTTGGACTTTTGCTATGGCTTCTGCCTCTTCGACTTTTTCTTCGACTTTTTCTTCAACTTCTACTTCTTCGACTTTTTCTATGGCTTCTGTCTCTTCGAGTTTTTCTTCGATTTTTTTCTATGGCTTCTGCCACTTCGACTTCTACTTCGACTTTTGCTATGGCTTCTGCTTCTTCGACTTTTTCTTCGACTTCTACTTCTTCGACTTTTTCTATGGCTTCTGCCTGTTAGACTTTTACTTCGAATTTTTTCTATGGCTTCTGCCTCTTCGACTTTTTCTTCGACTTCTACTTCTTCGACTGTTTCTATGGCTTCTGCCTCCTCGTATTTTACTTCGATTTTTTTCTATGGCTTCTGCTTGTTCGACTTCTACTTCTTCGACTTTTTCTATGGCTTCTGCTTCTTCGACTTTTTCTTCGACTTCCACTTCTTCTACTGTTTCTATGGCTTCTGCCTCCTCGTATTTTACTTCGATTTTTTTCTATGGCTTCTGCTTGTTCGACTTCTACTTCTTCGACTTTTTCTATGGCTTCTGCTTCTTCGACTTTTTTTCGAATTTTTCTATGGCTTCTGCCTCTTCGACATTTTCTTCTATTTTTTTCTATGGCTTCTGCCTCTTCGACATTTTCTTCAATTTTTTTCTATGGTTTCTACTTCTTCGACTTTTTCTATGGCTTCTGCTTGTTCGACTTCTGTTTCTTCGACTTTTTCTTCGACTTCTACTTGTTCGACTTTTTCTATGGCTTCTGCTTGTTCGACTTCTACTTGTTCGACTTTTTCTATGGCTTCTGCCTCTTCGACTTTTTCTTCGACCTCTACTTCTTGGACTGTTTCTATGGCTTCTGCCTCCTCGCATTTTACTTTGATTTTTTTCTATGGCTTCTGCTTGTTCGACTTCTACTTCTTCGACTTTTTCTATGGCTTCTGCCTCTTCGACTTCTACTTCTTCGACTTTTTCTATGGCTTCTGCATCTTCGACTTTTTCTTCGACTTCTACTTCTTCGACTTTTTCTATGTCTTCTGCGTCTTCGACTTTTTCTTCGACTTCTACTTCTTCGACTGTTTCTATGGCTTCTGCCTCCTCGTATTTTACTTCGATTTTTTTCTATGGCTTTTGCTTGTTCGACTTTTGTTTCTTTGACTTTTTTTCGAATTTTTCTATAGCTTCTGCCTCTTCGACATTTTCTTCGATTTTTTTCTGTCTTCTGCCTCTTTGACTTTTTCTTCGACTTCTACTTCTTCGACTTTTTCTATGGCTTCTGCCTGTTAGACTTTTACTTCGAATTTTTTCTATGGCTTCTGCCTCTTCGACTTTTTCTTCGACTTCTACTTCTTCGACTGTTTCTATGGCTTCTGCCTCTTCGACTTTTTTTTTTCGACTTTTTCTATGGACTTTTGCATCTTCGACTTTTTCTTCGACTTCTACTTCTTCGACTTTTTTTATGGCTTCTGCCTGTTCGACTTTTACTTCGATTTTTTTCTATGGCTTCTGCCACTTCGACTTCTACTTCGACTTTTGCTATGGCTTCTGCCTCTTCGACTTTTTCTTCGACTTCCACTTCTTCTACTGTTTCTATGGCTTCTGCCTCCTCGTATTTTACTTCGATTTTTTTCTATGGCTTCTGCATCTTCGACTTTTTCTTCGACTTCTACTTCTTCGACTGTTTCTATGGCTTCTGCCTCCTCGTATTTTACTTCGATTTTTTTCTATGGCTTCTGCTTGTTCGACTTCTACTTCTTCGACTTTTTCTATGGCTTCTGCTTCTTCGACTTTTTTTCGAATTTTTCTATGGCTTCTGCCTCTTCGACATTTTCTTCGATTTTTTTCGATGGCCTCTGCCTCTTCTGCATTTTCTATGGCTTCTGCCTGTTCGACTTTTACTTCGAATTTTTTCTATGGCTTCTGCCACTTCGACTTCTACTTCGACTTTTGCTATGGCTTCTGCCTCTTCGACTTTTTCTTTGACTTTTTCTTCGACTTCTACTTCTTCGACTGTTTCTGTGGCTTCTGCCTCTTCGACTTCTACTTCTTTGAGTTTTTCTATGGCTTCTGCATCTTCGACTTTTTCTTCAACTTCTACTTCTTCGACTTTTTCTATGGCTTCTGTCTCTTCGAGTTTTTCTTCGATTTTTTTCTATGGCTTCTGCCACTTCGACTTCTACTTCGACTTTTGCTATGGCTTCTGCTTCTTCGACTTTTTCTTCGACTTCTACTTCTTCGACTTTTTCTATGGCTTCTGCCTGTTAGACTTTTACTTCGAATTTTTTCTATGGCTTCTGCCTCTTCGACTTTTTCTTCGACTTCTACTTCTTCGACTGTTTCTATGGCTTCTGCCTCCTCGTATTTTACTTCGATTTTTTTCTATGGCTTCTGCTTGTTCGACTTCTACTTCTTCGACTTTTTCTATGGCTTCTGCTTCTTCGACTTTTTCTTCGACTTCCACTTCTTCTACTGTTTCTATGGCTTCTGCCTCCTCGTATTTTACTTCGATTTTTTTCTATGGCTTCTGCTTGTTCGACTTCTACTTCGACTTTTTCTATGGCTTCTGCTTCTTCGACTTTTTCTTCGACTTCCACTTCTTCTACTGTTTCTATGGCTTCTGCCTCCTCGTATTTTACTTCGATTTTTTTCTATGGCTTCTGCATCTTCGACTTTTTCTTCGACTTCTACTTCTTCGACTGTTTCTATGGCTTCTGCCTCCTCGTATTTTACTTCGATTTTTTTCTATGGCTTCTGCTTCTTCGACTTTTTTTCGAATTTTTCTATGGCTTCTGCCTCTTCGACATTTTCTTCGATTTTTTTCGATGGCTTCTGCCTCTTCGGCATTTTCTATGGCTTCTGCCTGTTCGACTTTTACTTCGAATTTTTTCTATGGCTTCTGCCACTTCGACTTCTACTTGGACTTTTGCTATGGCTTCTGCCTCTTCGACTTTTTTTTCGACTTTTTCTTCGACTTCTACTTCTTCGACTGTTTCTGTGGCTTCTGCCTCTTCGACTTCTACTTCTTTGAGTTTTTTCTATGGCTTCTGCATCTTCGACTTTTTCTTCAACTTCTACTTCTTCGACTTTTTCTATGGCTTCTGTCTCTTCGAGTTTTTCTTCGATTTTTTTCTATGGCTTCTGCCACTTCGACTTCTACTTCGACTTTTGCTATGGCTTCTGCTTCTTTGACTTTTTCTTCGACCTCTACTTCCTAGACTGTTTCTATGGCTTCTGCCTCCTCGTATTTTACTTCGATTTTTTTCTATGGCTTCTGCTTGTTCGACTTTTGCTTCTTCGACTTTTTTTCACATTTTTCTATGGCTTCTGCCTCTTCGACTTTTTCTATGGATTCTGCCTCTTCGACTTTTTCTTCGAATTCTACTTCTTCGACTTTCTTTTCGAATTTTTCTATGACTTCTGCATCTTCAACTTTTTCTATGGCTTCTGCCTCTTCGACTTTTACTTCGATTTTTTTCTATAACTTCTGCCTCGTCAACTTTTTCTTCGACTCTACTTCTTCGACTTTTTCTTTTCGATTTTTCTATGACTTATGCATCTTCGACTTTTTCTTCAACTTCGACTTCTACTTCTTCGACTTTTTCTATGGCTTCTGCCTATTCGACTTTTACTTCGAATTTTTTCTATGGCTTCTGCCACTTCGACTTCTACTTCGACTTTTGCTATGGCGTCTGCCTCTTCGACTTTTTCTTCGACTTCTACTTCTTCGACTGTTTCTGTGGCTTCTGCCTCTTCGACTTCTACTTCTTCGACTTTTTCTATGGCTTCTGCGTCTTCGACTTTTTCTTCGACTTCTACTTCTTCGACTGTTTCTATGGCTTCTGCCTCCTCGTATTTTACTTCGATTTTTTTCTATGGCTTTTGCTTGTTCGACTTTTGTTTCTTTGACTTTTTTCGAATTTTTCTATGGCTTCTGCCTCTTCGACATTTTCTTCGACTTTTTCTATGGCTTCTGCCTCTTCGACTTTTTCTTCGACTTCTACTTCTTCGACTTTTTCTATGGCTTCTGCCTCTTCGACTTCTACTTTTTCGACTTTTTCTATGGCTTCTGCATCTTCGACTTTTTCTTCGACTTCTACTTCTTCGACTTTTTCTATGGCTTCTGCCTGTTCGACTTTTACTTCGAATTTTTTTCTATGGCTTCTGCATCTTCGACTTCTACTTCGACTTTTTCTATGGCTTCTGCCTCTTCGACTTTTTCTTCGACTTCTACTTCTTCGACTGTTTCTATGGCTTCTGCCTCTTCGACTTCTACTTCTTGATTTTTTCTATGGCTTCTGCATCTTCGACTTTTTTTTCAACTTCTACTTCTTCGACTTTTTCTATGGCTTCTGTCTCTTCGACTTTTTCTTCGATTTTTTTCTATGTCTTCTGCGCCTTCGACTTTTTCTTCGACTTCTACTTCTTCGACTGTTTCTATGGCTTCTGCCTCCTCGTATTTTACTTCGATTTTTTTCTATGGCTTCTGCTTGTTCGACTTTTGTTTCTTTGACTTTTTTTCGAATTTTTCTATGGCTTCTGCCTCTTCGACATTTTCTTCGATTTTTTTCTATGACTTCTGCCTCTTCGACTTTTTCTTCGACTTCTACTTCTTCGACTTTTTCTATGGCTTCTGCCTGTTAGACTTTTACTTCGAATTTTTTCTATGGCTTCTGCCTCTTCGACTTTTTCTTCGACTTCTACTTCTTCGACTGTTTCTATGGCTTCTGCCTCCTCGTATTTTACTTCGATTTTTTTCTATGGCTTCTGCTTGTTCGACTTCTACTTCTTCGACTTTTTCTTCGACTTCCACTTCTTCTACTGTTTCTATGCTTCTGCCTCCTCGTATTTTACTTCGATTTTTTTCTATGGCTTCTGCTTGTTCGACTTCTACTTCTTCGACTTTTTCTATGGCTTCTGCCTCTTCGACTTTTTCTTCGACTTCTACTTCTTCGACTGTTTCTATGGCTTCTGCCTCTTCGACTTTTTTTTTTCGACTTTTTCTATGACTTTTGCATCTTCGACTTTTTCTTCGACTTCTACTTCTTCGACTTTTTTTATGGCTTCTGCCTGTTCGACTTTTACTTCGAATTTTTTCTATGGCTTCTGCCACTTCGACTTCTACTTCGACTTTTGCTATGGCGTCTGCCTCTTCGACTTTTTCTTCGACTTCCACTTCTTCGACTGTTTCTATGGCTTCTGCCTCCTCGTATTTTACTTCGATTTTTTTCTATGGCTTCTGCATCTTCGACTTTTTCTTCGACTTCTACTTCTTCGACTGTTTCTATGGCTTCTGCCTCCTCGTATTTTCCTTCGATTTTTTTCTATGGCTTCTGCTTGTTCGACTTCTACTTCGTCGACTTTTTCTATGGCTTCTGCTTCTTCGACTTTTTTTCGAATTTTTCTATGGCTTCTGCCTCTTCGACATTTTCTTCGATTTTTTTCGATGGCTCTGCCTCTTCTGCATTTTCTATGGCTTCTGCCTGTTCGACTTTTACTTCGAATTTTTTCTATGGCTTCTGCCACTTCGACTTCTACTTCGACTTTTGCTATGGCTTCTGCCTCTTCGACTTTTTCTTTGACTTTTTCTTCGACTTCTACTTCTTCGACTTTTTCTATGGCTTCTGCCTCTTCGAGTTTTTCTTCGATTTTTTTCTATGGCTTCTGCCACTTCGACTTCTACTTCTTCGACTTTTTCTATGGCTTCTGCTTCTTCGACTTTTTCTTCGACTTCTACTTCTTCGACTTTTTCTATGGCTTCTGCCTGTTAGACTTTTACTTCGAATTTTTTCTATGGCTTCTGCCTCTTCGACTTTTTCTTCGACTTCTACTTCTTCGACTGTTTCTATGGCTTCTGCCTCCTCGTATTTTACTTCGATTTTTTTCTATGGCTTCTGCTTGTTCGACTTCTACTTCTTCGACTTTTTCTTCGACTTCCACTTCTTCTACTGTTTCTATGGCTTCTGCCTCGTATTTTACTTCGATTTTTTTCTATGGCTTCTGCTTGTTCGACTTCTACTTCTTCGACTTTTTCTATGGCTTCTGCTTCTTCGACTTTTTCTTCGACTTCCACTTCTTCTACTGTTTCTATGGCTTCTGCCTCCTCGTATTTTACTTCGATTTTTTTCTATGGCTTCTGCATCTTCGACTTTTTCTTCGACTTCTACTTCTTCGACTGTTTCTATGGCTTCTGCCTCCTCGTATTTTACTTCGATTTTTTTCTATGGCTTCTGCTTGTTCGACTTCTACTTCTTCGACTTTTTCTATGGCTTCTGCTTCTTCGACTTTTTTTCGAATTTTTCTATGGCTTCTGCCTCTTCGACATTTTCTTCGAATTTTTCTATGGCCTCTGCCTCTTCTGCATTTTCTATGGCTTCTGCCTGTTCGACTTTTACTTCGAATTTTTTCTATGGCTTCTGCCACTTCGACTTCTACTTCGACTTTTGCTATGGCTTCTGCCTCTTCGACTTTTTCTTCGACTTTTTCTTCAACTTCTACTTCTTCGACTTTTTCTATGGCTTCTGCTCTTCGAGTTTTTCTTCGATTTTTTTCTATGGCTTCTGCCACTTCGACTTCTACTTCGACTTTTGCTATGGCTTCTGCTTCTTCGACTTTTTCTTCGACTTCTACTTCTTCGACTTTTTCTATGGCTTCTGCCTGTTAGACTTTTACTTCGATTTTTTCTATGGCTTCTGCCTCTTCGACTTTTTCTTCGACTTCTACTTCTTCGACTGTTTCTATGGCTTCTGCCTCCTCGTATTTTACTTCGATTTTTTTCTATGGCTTCTGCTTGTTCGACTTCTACTTCTTCGACTTTTTCTATGGCTTCTGCTTCTTCGACTTTTTCTTCGACTTCCACTTCTTCTACTGTTTCTATGGCTTCTGCCTCCTCGTATTTTACTTCGATTTTTTTCTATGGCTTCTGCTTGTTCGACTTCTACTTCTTCGACTTTTTCTATGGCTTCTGCTTCTTCGACTTTTTTTCGAATTTTTCTATGGCTTCTGCCTCTTCGACATTTTCTTCTATTTTTTTCTATGGCTTCTGCCTCTTCGACATTTTCTTCAATTTTTTTCTATGGCTTCTACTTGTTCGACTTTTTCTATGGCTTCTGCTTGTTCGACTTCTGTTTCTTCGACTTTTTCTTCGACTTCTACTTGTTCGACTTTTTCTATGGCTTCTGCTTGTTCGACTTCTACTTGTTCGACTTTTTCTATGGCTTCTGCCTCTTCGACTTTTTCTTCGACTTCTACTTCTTCGACTGTTTCTATGGCTTCTGCCTCCTCGATTTTACTTCGATTTTTTTCTATGGCTTCTGCTTGTTCGACTTCTACTTCTTCGACTTTTTCTATGGCTTCTGCCTCTTCGACTTCTACTTCTTCGACTTTTTCTATGGCTTCTGCATCTTCGACTTTTTCTTCGACTTCTACTTCTTCGACTTTTTCTATGTCTTCTGCGTCTTCGACTTTTTCTTCGACTTCTACTTCTTCGACTGTTTCTATGGCTTCTGCCTCCTCGTATTTTACTTCGATTTTTTTCTATGGCTTTTGCTTGTTCGACTTTTGTTTCTTTGACTTTTTTTCGAATTTTTCTATGGCTTCTGCCTCTTTGACATTTTCTTCGATTTTTTTCTGTCTTCTGCCTCTTTGACTTTTTCTTCGACTTCTACTTCTTCGACTTTTTCTATGGCTTCTGCCTATTAGACTTTTACCTCGAATTTTTTCTATGGCTTCTGCCTCTTCGACTTTTTCTTCGACTTCTACTTCTTCGACTGTTTCTATGGCTTCTGCCTCTTCGACTTTTTCTTTTTCGACTTTTTCTATGACTTTTGCATCTTCGACTTTTTCTTCGACTTCTACTTCTTCGACTTTTTTCTATGGCTTCTGCCTGTTCGACTTTTACTTCGAATTTTTTCTATGGCTTCTGCCACTTCGACTTCTACTTCGACTTTTGCTATGGCTTCTGCCTCTTCGACTTTTTCTTCGACTTCCACTTCTTCTACTGTTTCTATGGCTTCTGCCTCCTCGTATTTTATTTCGATTTTTTTCTATGGCTTCTGCATCTTCGACTTTTTCTTCGACTTCTACTTCTTCGACTGTTTCTATGGCTTCTGCCTCCTCGTATTTTACTTCGATTTTTTTCTATGGCTTCTGCTTGTTCGACTTCTACTTCTTCGACTTTTTCTATGGCTTCTGCTTCTTCGACTTTTTTTCGAATTTTTCTATGGCTTCTGCCTCTTCGACATTTTCTTCGAATTTTTTCGATGGCCTCTGCCTCTTCTGCATTTTCTATGGCTTCTGCCTCTTCGACTTTTACTTCGAATTTTTTCTATGGCTTCTGCCACTTCGACTTCTACTTGGACTTTTGCTATGGCTTCTGCCTCTTCGACTTTTTCTTTGACTTTTTCTTCGACTTCTACTTCTTCGACTGTTTCTGTGGCTTCTGCCTCTTCGACTTCTACTTCTTTGAGTTTTTCTATGGCTTCTGCATCTTCGACTTTTTCTTCAACTTCTACTTCTTCGACTTTTTCTATGGCTTCTGTCTCTTCGAGTTTTTCTTCGATTTTTTTCTATGGCTTCTGCCACTTCGACTTCTACTTCGACTTTTGCTATGGCTTCTGCTTCTTCGACTTTTTCTTCGACTTCTACTTCTTCGACTTTTTCTATGGCTTCTGCCTGTTAGACTTTTACTTCGAATTTTTTCTATGGCTTCTGCCTCTTCGACTTTTTCTTCGACTTCTACTTCTTCGACTGTTTCTATGGCTTCTGCCTCCTCGTATTTTACTTCGATTTTTTTCTATGGCTTCTGCTTGTTCGACTTCTACTTCTTCGACTTTTTCTATGGATTCTGCTTCTTCGACTTTTTCTTCGACTTCCACTTCTTCTACTGTTTCTATGGCTTCTGCCTCCTCGTATGTTACTTCGATTTTTTTCTATGGCTTCTGCTTGTTCGACTTCTACTTCTTCGACTTTTTCTATGGCTTCTGCTTCTTCGACTTTTTCTTCGACTTCCACTTCTTCTACTGTTTCTATGGCTTCTGCCTCCTCGTATTTTACTTCGATTTTTTTCTATGGCTTCTGCATCTTCGACTTTTTCTTCGACTTCTACTTCTTCGACTGTTTCTATGGCTTCTGCCTCCTCGTATTTTACTTCGATTTTTTTCTATGGCTTCTGCTTCTTCGACTTTTTTTCGAATTTTTCTATGGCTTCTGCCTCTTCGACATTTTCTTCGATTTTTTTCGATGGCTTCTGCCTCTTCGGCATTTTCTATGGCTTCTGCCTGTTCGACTTTTACTTCGAATTTTTTCTATGGCTTCTGCCACTTCGACTTCTACTTCGACTTTTGCTATGGCTTCTGCCTCTTCGACTTTTTTTTCGACTTTTTCTTCGACTTCTACTTCTTCGACTGTTTCTGTGGCTTCTGCCTCTTCGACTTCTACTTCTTTGAGTTTTTCTATGGCTTCTGCATCTTCGACTTTTTCTTCAACTTCTACTTCTTCGACTTTTTCTATGGCTTCTGTCTCTTCGAGTTTTTCTTCGATTTTTTTCTATGGCTTCTGCCACTTCGACTTCTACTTCGACTTTTGCTATGGCTTCTGCTTCTTTGACTTTTTCTTCGACCTCTACTTCCTAGACTGTTTCTATGGCTTCTGCCTCCTCGTATTTTACTTCGATTTTTTTCTATGGCTTCTGCTTGTTCGACTTTTGCTTCTTCGACTTTTTTTCACATTTTTCTATGGCTTCTGCCTCTTCGACTTTTTCTATGGATTCTGCCTCTTCGACTTTTTCTTCGAATTCTACTTCTTCGACTTTCTTTTCGAATTTTTCTATGACTTCTGCATCTTCAACTTTTTCTATGGCTTCTGCCTCTTCGACTTTTACTTCGATTTTTTTCTATAACTTCTGCCTCGTCAACTTTTTCTTCGACTCCTACTTCTTCGACTTTTTCTTTTCGATTTTTCTATGACTTATGCATCTTCGACTTTTTCTTCAACTTCGACTTCTACTTCTTCGACTTTTTCTATGGCTTCTGCCTATTCGACTTTTACTTCGAATTTTTTCTATGGCTTCTGCCACTTCGACTTCTACTTCGACTTTTGCTATGGCTTCTGCCTCTTCGACTTTTTCTTCGACTTCTACTTCTTCGACTGTTTCTGTGGCTTCTGCCTCTTCGACTTCTACTTCTTCGACTTTTTTCTATGTCTTCTGCGTCTTCGACTTTTTCTTCGACTTCTACTTCTTCGACTGTTTCTATGGCTTCTGCCTCCTCGTATTTTACTTCGATTTTTTTCTATGGCTTTTGCTTGTTCGACTTTTGTTTCTTTGACTTTTTTTCGAATTTTTCTATAGCTTCTGCCTCTTTGACATTTTCTTCGATTTTTTTCTGTCTTCTGCCTCTTTGACTTTTTCTTCGACTTCTACTTCTTCGACTTTTTCTATGGCTTCTGCCTGTTAGACTTCGAATTTTTCTATGGCTTCTGCCTCTTCGACTTTTTCTTCGACTTCTACTTCTTCGACTGTTTCTATGGCTTCTGCCTCCTCGTATTTTACTTCGATTTTTTTCTATGGCTTCTGCTTGTTCGACTTCTACTTCTTCGACTTTTTCTATGGCTTCTGCTTCTTCGACTTTTTTTCGAATTTTTCTATGGCTTCTGCCTCTTCGGCATTTTCTTCTATTTTTTTTCTATGGCTTCTGCCTCTTCGACATTTTCTTCAATTTTTTTCTATGGTTTCTACTTCTTCGACTTTTTCTATGGCTTCTGCTTGTTCGACTTCTGTTTCTTCGACTTTTTCTTCGACTTCTACTTGTTCGACTTTTTCTATGGCTTCTGCTTGTTCGACTTCTACTTGTTCGACTTTTTCTATGGCTTCTGCCTCTTCGACTTTTTCTTCGACCTCTACTTCTTGGACTGTTTCTATGGGTTCTGCCTCCTCGTATTTTACTTTGATTTTTTTCTATGGCTTCTGCTTGTTCGACTTCTACTTGTTCGACTTTTTCTATCGCTTCTGCCTCTTCGACTTCTACTTCTTCGACTTTTTCTATGGCTTCTGCATCTTCGACTTTTTCTTCGACTTCTACTTCTTCGACTTTTTCTATGTCTTCTGCGTCTTCGACTTTTTCTTCGACTTCTACTTCTTCGACTGTTTCTATGGCTTCTGCCTCCTCGTATTTTACTTCGATTTTTTTCTATGGCTTTTGCTTGTTCGACTTTTGTTTCTTTGACTTTTTTTCGAATTTTTCTATAGCTTCTGCCTCTTTGACATTTTCTTCGATTTTTTTCTGTCTTCTGCCTCTTTGACTTTTTCTTCGACTTCTACTTCTTCGACTTTTTCTATGGCTTCTGCCTGTTAGACTTTTACTTCGAATTTTTTCTATGGCTTCTGCCTCTTCGACTTTTTCTTCGACTTCTACTTCTTCGACTGTTTCTATGGCTTCTGCCTCTTCGACTTTTTTTTTCGACTTTTTCTATGACTTTTGCATCTTCGACTTTTTCTTCGACTTCTACTTCTTCGACTTTTTCTATGGCTTCTGCCTGTTCGACTTTTACTTCGAATTTTTTCTATGGCTTCTGCCACTTCGACTTCTACTTCGACTTTTGCTATGGCGTCTGCCTCTTCGACTTTTTCTTCGACTTCTACTTCTTCGACTGTTTCTGTGGCCTCTGCCTCTTCGACTTCTACTTCTTTGAGTTTTTCTATGGCTTCTGCATCTTCGACTTTTTTTCAACTTCTACTTCTTCGACTTTTTCTATGGCTTCTGTCTCTTCGACTTTTTCTTCGATTTTTTTTTATGTCTTCTGCGCCTTCGACTTTTTCTTCGACTTCTACTTCTTCGACTGTTTCTATGGCTTCTGCCTCCTCGTATTTTACTTCGATTTTTTTCCATGGCTTCTGCTTGTTCGACTTTTGTTTCTTTGACTTTTTTCGAATTTTTCTATGGCTTCTGCCTCTTCGACATTTTCTTCGATTTTTTTCTATGACTTCTGCCTCTTCGACTTTTTCTTCGACTTCTACTTCTTCGACTTTTTCTATGGCTTCTGCCTGTTAGACTTTTACTTCGAATTTTTTCTATGGCTTCTGCCTCTTCGACTTTTTCTTCGACTTCTACTTCTTCGACTGTTTCTATGGCTTCTGCCTCCTCGTATTTTACTTCGATTTTTTTCTATGGCTTCTGCTTGTTCGACTTCTACTTCTTCGACTTTTTCTTCGACTTCACTTCTTCTACTGTTTCTATGGCTTCTGTCTCCTCGTATTTTACTTCGATTTTTTTCTATGGCTTCTGCTTGTTCGACTTCTACTTCTTCGACTTTTTCTATGGCTTCTGCCTCTTCGACTTTTTTTACGACTTTTTTCTATGGCTTCTGCCTCTTCGACTTTTTTTTTTCGACTTTTTCTATGACTTTTGCATCTTCGACTTTTTCTTCGACTTCTACTTCTTCGACTTTTTTATGGCTTCTGCCTGTTCGACTTTTACTTCGAATTTTTTCTATGGCTTCTGCCACTTCGACTTCTACTTCGACTTTTGCTATGGCTTCTGCCTCTTCGACTTTTTCTTCGACTTCCACTTCTTCTACTGTTTCTATGGCTTCTGCCTCCTCGTATTTTATTTCGATTTTTTTCTATGGCTTCTGCATCTTCGACTTTTTCTTCGACTTCTACTTCTTTGACTGTTTCTATGGCTTCTGCCTCCTCGTATTTTACTTCGATTTTTTTCTATGGCTTCTGCTTGTTCGACTTCTACTTCTTCGACTTTTTCTATGGCTTCTGCTTCTTCGACTTTTTTTCGAATTTTTCTATGGCTTCTGCCTCTTCGACATTTTCTTCGAATTTTTTCGATGGCCTCTGCCTCTTCTGCATTTTCTATGGCTTCTGCCTGTTCGACTTTTACTTCGAATTTTTTCTATGGCTTCTGCCACTTCGACTTCTACTTGGACTTTTGCTATGGCTTCTGCCTCTTCGACTTTTTCTTTGACTTTTTCTTCGACTTCTACTTCTTCGACTGTTTCTGTGGCTTCTGCCTCTTCGACTTCTACTTCTTTGAGTTTTTCTATGGCTTCTGCATCTTCGACTTTTTCTTCAACTTCTACTTCTTCGACTTTTTCTATGGCTTCTGTCTCTTCGAGTTTTTCTTCGATTTTTTTCTATGGCTTCTGCCACTTCGACTTCTACTTCGACTTTTGCTATGGCTTCTGCTTCTTCGACTTTTTCTTCGACTTCTACTTCTTCGACTTTTTCTATGGCTTCTGCCTGTTAGACTTTTACTTCGAATTTTTTCTATGGCTTCTGCCTCTTCGACTTTTTCTTCGACTTCTACTTCTTCGACTGTTTCTATGGCTTCTGCCTCCTCGTATTTTACTTCGATTTTTTTCTATGGCTTCTGCTTGTTCGACTTCTACTTCTTCGACTTTTTCTATGGATTCTGCTTCTTCGACTTTTTCTTCGACTTCCACTTCTTCTACTGTTTCTATGGCTTCTGCCTCCTCGTATTTTACTTCGATTTTTTTCTATGGCTTCTGCTTGTTCGACTTCTACTTCTTCGACTTTTTCTATGGCTTCTGCTTCTTCGACTTTTTCTTCGACTTCCACTTCTTCTACTGTTTCTATGGCTTCTGCCTCCTCGTATTTTACTTCGATTTTTTTCTATGGCTTCTGCATCTTCGACTTTTTCTTCGACTTCTACTTCTTCGACTGTTTCTATGGCTTCTGCCTCCTCGTATTTTACTTCGATTTTTTTCTATGGCTTCTGCTTCTTCGACTTTTTTTCGAATTTTTCTATGGCTTCTGCCTCTTCGACATTTTCTTCGATTTTTTTCGATGGCTTCTGCTCTTCGGCATTTTCTATGGCTTCTGCCTGTTCGACTTTTACTTCGAATTTTTTCTATGGCTTCTGCCACTTCGACTTCTACTTGGACTTTTGCTATGGCTTCTGCCTCTTCGACTTTTTTTTCGACTTTTTCTTCGACTTCTACTTCTTCGACTGTTTCTGTGGCTTCTGCCTCTTCGACTTCTACTTCTTTGAGTTTTTCTATGGCTTCTGCATCTTCGACTTTTTCTTCAACTTCTACTTCTTCGACTTTTTCTATGGCTTCTGTCTCTTCGAGTTTTTCTTCGATTTTTTTCTATGGCTTCTGCCACTTCGACTTCTACTTCGACTTTTGCTATGGCTTCTGCTTCTTCGACTTTTTCTTCGACCTCTACTTCTTAGACTGTTTCTATGGCTTCTGCCTCCTCGTATTTTACTTCGATTTTTTTCTATGGCTTCTGCTTGTTCGACTTTTGCTTCTTCGACTTTTTTTCACATTTTTCTATGGCTTCTGCCTCTTCGACTTTTTCTATGGATTCTGCCTCTTCGACTTTTTCTTCGAATTCTACTTCTTCGACTTTCTTTTCGAATTTTTCTATGACTTCTGCATCTTCAACTTTTTCTATGGCTTCTGCCTCTTCGACTTTTACTTCGATTTTTTTCTATAACTTCTGCCTCGTCAACTTTTTCTTCGACTCTACTTCTTCGACTTTTTCTTTTCGATTTTTCTATGACTTATGCATCTTCGACTTTTTCTTCAACTTCGACTTCTACTTCTTCGACTTTTTCTATGGCTTCTGCCTATTCGACTTTTACTTCGAATTTTTTCTATGGCTTCTGCCACTTCGACTTCTACTTCGACTTTTGCTATGGCTTCTGCCTCTTCGACTTTTTCTTCGACTTCTACTTCTTCGACTGTTTCTGTGGCTTCTGCCTCTTCGACTTCTACTTCTTCGACTTTTTCTATGTCTTCTGCGTCTTCGACTTTTTCTTCGACTTCTACTTCTTCGACTGTTTCTATGGCTTCTGCCTCCTCGTATTTTACTTTGATTTTTTTCTATGGCTTTTGCTTGTTCGACTTTTGTTTCTTTGACTTTTTTTCGAATTTTTCTATGGCTTCTGCCTCTTTGACATTTTCTTCGACTTCTACTTCTTCGACTTTTTCTATGGCTTCTGCCTGTTCGACTTTTACCTCGAAATTTTTCTATGGCTTCTGCCTCTTCGACTTTTTCTTCGACTTCTACTTCTTCGACTGTTTTTTATGGCTTCTGCCTCCTCGTATTTTACTTCGATTTTTTTCTATGGCTTCTGCTTGTTCGACTTCTACTTCTTCGACTTTTTCTATGGCTTCTGCTTCTTCGACTTTTTTTCGAATTTTTCTATGGCTTCTGCCTCTTCGCATTTTCTTCGATTTTTTTCTATGGCTTCTGCCTCTTCGACATTTTCTTCGATTTTTTTCTATGGTTTCTACTTCTTCGACTTTTTCTATGGCTTCTGCTTGTTCGACTTCTGTTTCTTCGACTTTTTCTTCGACTTCTACTTGTTCGACTTTTTCTATGGCTTCTGCTTGTTCGACTTCTACTTGTTCGACTTTTTCTATGGCTTCTGCCTGTTAGACTTTTACTTCGAATTTTTTCTATGGCTTCTGCCTCTTCGACTTTTTCTTCGACTTCTACTTCTTCGACTGTTTCTATGGCTTCTGCCTCTTCGACTTTTTTTTTTCGACTTTTTCTATGACTTTTGCATCTTCGACTTTTTCTTCGACTTCTACTTCTTCGACTTTTTCTATGGCTTCTGCCTGTTCGACTTTTACTTCGAATTTTTTTCTATGGCTTCTGCCACTTCGACTTCTACTTCGACTTTTGCTATGGCGTCTGCCTCTTCGACTTTTTCTTCGACTTCTACTTCTTCGACTGTTTCTGTGGCTTCTGCCTCTTCGACTTCTACTTCTTTGAGTTTTTCTATGGCTTCTGCATCTTCAAATTTTTTTCAACTTCTACTTCTTCGACTTTTTCTATGGCTTCTGTCTCTTCGACTTTTTCTTCGATTTTTTTTTATGTCTTCTGCGCCTTCGACTTTTTCTTCGACTTCTACTTCTTCGACTGTTTCTATGGCTTCTGCCTCCTCGTATTTTACTTCGATTTTTTTCCATGGCTTCTGCTTGTTCGACTTTTGTTTCTTTGACTTTTTTTCGAATTTTTCTATGGCTTCTGCCTCTTCGACATTTTCTTCGATTTTTTTCTATGACTTCTGCCTCTTCGACTTTTTCTTCGACTTCTACTTCTTCGACTTTTTCTATGGCTTCTGCCTGTTAGACTTTTACTTCGAATTTTTTCTATGGCTTCTGCCTCTTCGACTTTTTCTTCGACTTCTACTTCTTCGACTGTTTCTATGGCTTCTGCCTCCTCGTATTTTACTTCGATTTTTTTCTATGGCTTCTGCTTGTTCGACTTCTACTTCTTCGACTTTTTCTTCGACTTCCACTTCTTCTACTGTTTCTATGGCTTCTGTCTCCTCGTATTTTACTTCGATTTTTTTCTATGGCTTCTGCTTGTTCGACTTCTACTTCTTCGACTTTTTCTATGGCTTCTGCTTCTTCGACTTTTTCTTCGACTTCCACTTCTTCTACTGTTTCTATGGCTTCTGCCTCCTCGTATTTTATTTCGATTTTTTTCTATGGCTTCTGCATCTTCGACTTTTTCTTCGACTTCTACTTCTTCGACTGTTTCTATGGCTTCTGCCTCCTCGTATTTTACTTCGATTTTTTTCTATGGCTTCTGCTTGTTCGACTTCTACTTCTTCGACTTTTTCTATGGCTTCTGCTTCTTCGACTTTTTTTCGAATTTTTCTATGGCTTCTGCCTCTTCGACATTTTCTTCTATTTTTTTCGATGGCTCTGCCTCTTCTGCATTTTCTATGGCTTCTGCTGTTCGACTTTTACTTCGAATTTTTTCTATGGCTTCTGCCACTTCGACTTCTACTTCGACTTTTGCTATGGCTTCTGCCTCTTCGACTTTTTCTTGACTTTTTCTTCGACTTCTACTTCTTCGACTGTTTCTGTGGCTTCTGCCTCTTCGACTTCTACTTCTTTGAGTTTTTCTATGGCTTCTGCATCTTCGACTTTTTCTTCAACTTCTACTTCTTCGACTTTTTCTATGGCTTCTGTCTCTTCGAGTTTTTCTTCGATTTTTTTCTATGGCTTCTGCCACTTCGACTTCTACTTCGACTTTTGCTATGGCTTCTGCTTCTTCGACTTTTTCTTCGACTCTACTTCTTAGACTGTTTCTGTGGCTTCTGCCTCTTCGACTTCTACTTCTTTGAGTTTTTCTATGGCTTCTGCATCTTCGACTTTTTTTCAACTTCTACTTCTTCGACTTTTTCTATGGCTTCTGTCTCTTCGACTTTTTCTTCGATTTTTTTTATGTCTTCTGCGTCTTCGACTTTTTCTTCGACTTCTACTTCTTCGACTGTTTCTATGGCTTCTGCCTCCTCGTATTTTACTTCGATTTTTTTCCATGGCTTCTGCTTGTTCGACTTTTGTTTCTTTGACTTTTTTTCGAATTTTTCTATGGCTTCTGCCTCTTCGACATTTTCTTCGATTTTTTTCTATGACTTCTGCCTCTTCGACTTTTTCTTCGACTTCTACTTCTTCGACTTTTTCTATGGCTTCTGCCTGTTAGACTTTTACTTCGAATTTTTTCTATGGCTTCTGCCTCTTCGACTTTTTCTTCGACTTCTACTTCTTCGACTGTTTCTATGGCTTCTGCCTCCTCGTATTTTACTTCGATTTTTTTCTATGGCTTCTGCTTGTTCGACTTCTACTTCTTCGACTTTTTCTATGGCTTCTGCTTCTTCGACTTTTTCTTCGACTTCCACTTCTTCTACTGTTTCTATGGCTTCTGCCTCCTCGTATTTTACTTCGATTTTTTTCTATGGCTTCTGCTTGTTCGACTTCTACTTCTTCGACTTTTTCTATGGCTTCTGCTTCTTCGACTTTTTCTTCGACTTCCACTTCTTCGACTGTTTCTATGGCTTCTGCCTCCTCGTATTTTACTTCGATTTTTTTCTATGGCTTCTGCCTCTTCGACTTTTTCTTCGACTTCTACTTCTTCGACTGTTTCTATGGCTTCTGCCTCCTCGTATTTTACTTCGTTTTTTTTCTATGGCTTCTGCTTGTTCGACTTCTACTTCTTCGACTTTTTCTATGGCTTCTGCTTCTTCGACTTTTTTTCGAATTTTTCTATGGCTTCTGCCTCCTCGTATTTTACTTCGTTTTTTTTCTATGGCTTCTGCTTCTTCGACTTCTACTTCTACTGTTTCTATGGCTTCTGCCTCCTCGTATTTTACTTCGATTTTTTTCTATGGCTTCTGCTTGTTCGACTTCTACTTGTTCGACTTTTTCTATGGCTTCTGCCTCTTCGACTTCTACTTCTTCGACTTTTTCTATGGCTTTTTTTTCTATGGCTTCTGCTTGTTCGACTTTTTCTATGGCTTCTGTCTCTTCGACTTTTTCTTCGATTTTTTTCTATGGCTTCTGCGTCTTCGACTTTTTCTTCGACTTCTACTTCTTCGACTGTTTCTATGGCTTCTGCCTCCTCGTATTTTACTTCGATTTTTTTCTATGGCTTCTGCTTGTTCGACTTTTGTTTCTTTGACTTTTTTTCGAATTTTTCTATGGCTTCTGCCTCTTCGACATTTTCTTCGATTTTTTTCTATGTCTTCTGCCTCTTCGACTTTTTCTTCGACTTCTACTTCTTCGACTTTTTCTATGGCTTCTGCCTGTTAGACTTTTACTTCGAATTTTTTCTATGGCTTCTGCCTCTTCGACTTTTTCTTCGACTTCTACTTCTTCGACTGTTTCTATGGCTTCTGCCTCCTCGTATTTTACTTCGATTTTTTTCTATGGCTTCTGCTTGTTCGACTTCTACTTCTTCGACTTTTTCTATGGCTTCTGCTTCTTCGACTTTTTCTTCGACTTCCACTTCTTCTACTGTTTCTATGGCTTCTGCCTCCTCGTATTTACTTCGATTTTTTTCTATGGCTTCTGCTTGTTCGACTTCTACTTCTTCGACTTTTTCTATGGCTTCTGCTTCTTCGAACTTTTTCTATGGCTTCTGCCTCTCGTATTTTACTTCGATTTTTTTCTATGGCTTCTGCTTGTTCGACTTCTACTTCTTCGACTTTTTCTATGGCTTCTGCTTCTTCGACTTCTACTTCTACTGTTTCTATGGCTTCTGCCTCCTCGTATTTTACTTCGATTTTTTTCTATGGCTTCTGCTTCTTCGACTTCTACTTGTTCGACTTTTTCTATGGCTTCTGCCTCTTCGACTTCTACTTCTTTGACTTTTTCTATGGCTTCTGCTTCTTCGACTTTTTCTTCGACTTCTACTTCTTCGACTGTTTCTATGGCTTCTGCCTCCTCGTATTTTACTTCGATTTTTTTCTATGGCTTCTGCTTGTTCGACTTCTACTTCTTCGACTTTTTCTATGGCTTCTGCCTCTTCGACTTTTTCTTCGACTTCTACTTCTTCGACTGTTTCTGTGGCTTCTGCCTCCTCGTATTTTACTTCGATTTTTTTCTATGGCTTCTGCTTGTTCGACTTCTACTTCTTACTGTTTCTATGGCTTCTGCCTCCTCGTATTTTACTTCGATTTTTTTCTATGGCTTCTGCTTGTTCGACTTCTACTTCTTCGACTTTTTCTATGGCTTCTGCCTCTTCGACTTCTACTTCTACTGTTTCTATGGCTTCTGCCTCCTCGTATTTTACTTCGATTTTTTTCTATGGCTTCTGCTTGTTCGACTTCTACTTCTTCGACTTTTTCTATGGCTTCTGCCTCTTCGACTTTTACTTCTTCGACTTTTTCTATGGCGTCTGCCTCTTCGACTTTTTTCTTTCGACTTTTTCTATGACTTCTGCATCTGCACTTTTTCTTCGACTTCGACTTCTTCGACTTTTTCTATGGCTTCTGCATCTTCGACTTTTTCTTCGAATTCTACTTCTTCGACTTTTTCTATGGCTTTTTTTCTATGGTTTCTGCTTGTTCGACTTCTACTTCTTCGACTTTTTCTATGGCTTCTGTCTCTTCGACTTTTTCTTCGATTTTTTTTATGTCTTCTGCGTCTTCGACTTTTTCTTCGACTTCTACTTCTTCGACTGTTTCTATGGCTTCTGCCTCCTCGTATTTTACTTCGATTTTTTTCTATGGCTTTGCTTGTTCGACTTTTGTTTCTTTGACTTTTTTTCGAATTTTTCTATGGCTTCTGCCTCTTCGACATTTTCTTCTATTTTTTTCTATGTCTTCTGCCTCTTCGACTTTTTCTTCGACTTCTACTTCTTCGACTTTTTCTATGGCTTCTGCCTGTTAGACTTTTACTTCGAATTTTTTCTATGGCTTCTGCCTCTTCGACTTTTTCTTCGACTTCTACTTCTTCGACTGTTTCTATGGCTTCTGCCTCCTCGTATTTTACTTCGATTTTTTTCTATGGCTTCTGCTTGTTCGACTTCTACTTCTTCGACTTTTTCTATGGCTTCTGCTTCTTCGACTTTTTCTTCGACTTCCACTTCTTCTACTGTTTCTATGGCTTCTGCCTCCTCGTATTTTACTTCGATTTTTTTCTATGGCTTCTGCTTGTTCGACTTCTACTTCTTCGACTTTTGCTATGGCTTCTGCTCTTCGACTTTTTCTTCGACTTCTACTTCTTCGACTGTTTCTATGGCTTCTGCCTCCTCGTATTTTACTTCGATTTTTTTCTATGGCTTCTGCTTGTTCGACTTCTACTTCTTCGACTTTTTCTATGGCTTCCACTTCTTCTACTGTTTCTATGGCTTCTGTCTCCTCGTATTTTACTTCGATTTTTTTCTATGGCTTCTGCTTGTTCGACTTCTACTTCTTCGACTTTTTCTATGGCTTCTGCTTCTTCGACTTTTTCTTCGACTTCCACTTCTTCTACTGTTTCTATTGCTTCTGCCTCCTTGTATTTTATTTCGATTTTTTTCTATGGCTTCTGCATCTTCGACTTTTTCTTCGACTTCTACTTCTTCGACTGTTTCTATGGCTTCTGCCTCCTCGTATTTTACTTCGATTTTTTTCTATGGCTTCTGCTTGTTCGACTTCTACTTCTTCGACTTTTTCTATGGCTTCTGCTTCTTCGACTTTTTTTCGAATTTTTCTATGGCTTCTGCCTCTTCGACATTTTCTTCGATTTTTTTCGATGGCCTCTGCCTCTTCTGCATTTTCTATGGCTTCTGCCTGTTCGACTTTTACTTCGAATTTTTTCTATGGCTTCTGCCACTTCGACTTCTACTTGGACTTTTGCTATGGCTTCTGCCTCTTCGACTTTTTCTTTGACTTTTTCTTCGACTTCTACTTCTTCGACTGTTTCTGTGGCTTCTGCCTCTTCGACTTCTACTTCTTTGAGTTTTTCTATGGCTTCTGCATCTTCGACTTTTTCTTCAACTTCTACTTCTTCGACTTTTTCTATGGCTTCTGTCTCTTCGAGTTTTTCTTCGATTTTTTTCTATGGCTTCTGCCACTTCGACTTCTACTTCGACTTTTGCTATGGCTTCTGCTTCTTTGACTTTTTCTTCGACCTCTACTTCTTAGACTGTTTCTGTGGCTTCTGCCTCTTCGACTTCTACTTCTTTGAGTTTTTCTATGGCTTCTGCATCTTCGACTTTTTTTTCAACATCTACTTCTTCGACTTTTTCTATGGCTTCTGTCTCTTCGACTTTTTCTTCGATTTTTTTTTATGTCTTCTGCGTCTTCGACTTTTTCTTCGACTTACTTCTTCGACTGTTTCTATGGCTTCTGCCTCCTCGTATTTTACTTCGATTTTTTTCCATGGCTTCTGCTTGTTCGACTTTTGTTTCTTTGACTTTTTTTCGAATTTTTCTATGGCTTCTGCCTCTTCGACATTTTCTTCGATTTTTTTCTATGACTTCTGCCTCTTCGACTTTTTCTTCGACTTCTACTTCTTCGACTTTTTCTATGGCTTCTGCCTGTTAGACTTTTACTTCGAATTTTTTCTATGGCTTCTGCCTCTTCGACTTTTTCTTCGACTTCTACTTCTTCGACTGTTTCTATGGCTTCTGCCTCCTCGTATTTTACTTCGATTTTTTTCTATGGCTTCTGCTTGTTCGACTTCTACTTCTTCGACTTTTTCTATGGCTTCTGCTTCTTCGACTTTTTCTTAGACTTCCACTTCTTCTACTGTTTCTATGGCTTCTGCCTCCTCGTATTTTACTTCGATTTTTTTCTATGGCTTCTGCTTGTTCGACTTCTACTTCTTCGACTTTTTCTATGGCTTCTGCTTCTTCGACTTTTTCTTCGACTTCCACTTCTTCAACTGTTTCTATGGCTTCTGCCTCCTCGTATTTTACTTCGATTTTTTTCTATGGCTTCTGCCTCTTCGACTTTTTCTTCGACTTCTACTTCTTCGACTGTTTCTATGGCTTCTGCCTCCTCGTATTTTACTTCGTTTTTTTTCTATGGCTTCTGCTTGTTCGACTTCTACTTCTTCGACTTTTTCTATGGCTTCTGCTTCTTCGACTTTTTTTCGAATTTTTCTATGGCTTCTGCCTCCTCGTATTTTACTTCGTTTTTTTTCTATGGCTTCTGCTTCTTCGACTTCTACTTCTACTGTTTCTATGGCTTCTGCCTCCTCGTATTTTACTTCGATTTTTTTCTATGGCTTCTGCTTGTTCGACTTCTACTTGTTCGACTTTTTCTATGGCTTCTGCCTCTTCGACTTCTACTTCTTCGACTTTTTCTATGGCGTCTGCCTCTTCGACTTTTTTTTTTTTCGACTTTTTCTATGACTTCTGCATCTGCGACTTTTTCTTCGAATTCTACTTCTTCGACTTTTTCTATGGCTTTTTTTTCTATGGCTTCTGCTTGTTCGACTTTCTCTATGGCTTCTGTCTCTTCGACTTTTTCTTCGATTTTTTTTATGTCTTCTGCGTCTTCGACTTTTTCTTCGACTTCTACTTCTTCGACTGTTTCTATGGCTTCTGCCTCCTCGTATTTTACTTCGATTTTTTTCTATGGCTTCTGCTTGTTCGACTTTTGTTTCTTTGACTTTTTTTCGAATTTTTCTATGGCTTCTGCCTCTTCGACATTTTCTTCGATTTTTTTCTATGTCTTCTGCCTCTTCGACTTTTTCTTCGACTTCTACTTCTTCGACTTTTTCTATGGCTTCTGCCTGTTAGACTTTTACTTCGAATTTTTTCTATGGCTTCTGCCTCTTCGACTTTTTCTTCGACTTCTACTTCTTCGACTGTTTCTATGGCTTCTGCCTCCTCGTATTTTACTTCGATTTTTTTCTATGGCTTCTGCTTGTTCGACTTCTACTTCTTCGACTTTTTCTATGGCTTCTGCTTCTTCGACTTTTTCTTCGACTTCACTTCTTCTACTGTTTCTATGGCTTCTGCCTCCTCGTATTTTACTTCGATTTTTTTCTATGGCTTCTGCTTGTTCGACTTCTACTTCTTCGACTTTTTCTATGGCTTCTGCTTCTTCGACTGTTTCTATGGCTTCTGCCTCCTCGTATTTTACTTCGATTTTTTTCTATGGCTTCTGCTTGTTCGACTTCTACTTCTTCGACTTTTTATATGGCTTCTGCTTCTTCGACTTCTACTTCTACTGTTTCTATGGCTTCTGCCTCCTCGTATTTTACTTCGATTTTTTTCTATGGCTTCTGCTTCTTCGACTTCTACTTGTTCGACTTTTTCTATGGCTTCTGCCTCTTCGACTTCTACTTCTTGACTTTTTCTATGGCTTCTGCTTCTTCGACTTTTTCTTCGACTTCTACTTCTTCTACTGTTTCTATGGCTTCTGCCTCCTCGTATTTTACTTCGATTTTTTTCTATGGCTTCTGCTTGTTCGACTTCTACTTCTTCGACTTTTTCTATGGCTTCTGCCTCTTCGACTTTTTCTTCGACTTCCACTTCTTCTACTGTTTCTATGGCTTCTGCCTCCTCGTATTTTACTTCGATTTTTTTCTATGGCTTCTGCTTGTTCGACTTCTACTTCTTCGACTTTTGCTATGGCTTCTGCCTCTTCGACTTTTTCTTCGACTTCTACTTCTTCGACTGTTTCTATGGCTTCTGCCTCCTCGTATTTTACTTCGATTTTTTTCTATGGCTTCTGCTTGTTCGACTTCTACTTCTTCGACTTTTTCTATGGCTTCTGCTTCTTCGACTTCTACTTCTTCGACTTTTTCTATGGCTTCTGCCTCTTCGTATTTTACTTCGATTTTTTTCTATGGCTTCTGCTTGTTCGACTTCTACTTCTTCGACTTTTTCTATGGCTTCTGCCTCTTCGACTTCTACTTCTTCGACTTTTTCTATGGCGTCTGCCTCTTCGACTTTTTTTTTCGACTTTTTCTATGACTTCTGCATCTGCAACTTTTTCTTCGACTTCGACTTCTTCGACTTTTTCTATGGCTTCTGCATCTTCGACTTTTTCTTCGAATTCTACTTCTTCGACTTTTTCTATGGCTTTTTTTTCTATGGCTTCTGCTTGTTCGACTTCTACTTCTTCGACTTTTTCTATGGCTTCTGTCTCTTCGACTTTTTCTTCGATTTTTTTTATGTCTTCTGCGTCTTCGACTTTTTCTTCGACTTCTACTTCTTCGACTGTTTCTATGGCTTCTGCCTCCTCGTATTTTACTTCGATTTTTTTCTATGGCTTTTGCTTGTTCGACTTTTGTTTCTTTGACTTTTTTTCGAATTTTTCTATGGCTTCTGCCTCTTCGACATTTTCTTCTATTTTTTTCTATGTCTTCTGCCTCTTCGACTTTTTCTTCGACTTCTACTTCTTCGACTTTTTCTATGGCTTCTGCCTGTTAGACTTTGACTTCGAATTTTTTCTATGGCTTCTGCCTCTTCGACTTTTTCTTCGACTTCTACTTCTTCGACTGTTTCTATGGCTTCTGCCTCCTCGTATTTTACTTCGATTTTTTTCTATGGCTTCTGCTTGTTCGACTTCTACTTCTTCGACTTTTTCTATGGCTTCTGCTTCTTCGACTTTTTCTTCGACTTCCACTTCTTCTACTGTTTCTATGGCTTCTGCCTCCTCGTATTTTACTTCGATTTTTTTCTATGGCTTCTGCTTGTTCGACTTCTACTTCTTCGACTTTTGCTATGGCTTCTGCCTCTTCGACTTTTTCTTCGACTTCTACTTCTTCGACTGTTTCTATGGCTTCTGCCTCCTCGTATTTTACTTCGATTTTTTTCTATGGCTTCTGCTTGTTCGACTTCTACTTCTTCGACTTTTTCTATGGCTTCTGCTTCTTCGACTTCTACTTCTACTGTTTCTATGGCTTCTGCCTCCTCGTATTTTACTTCGATTTTTTTCTATGGCTTCTGCTTGTTCGACTTCTACTTGTTCGACTTTTTCTATGGCTTCTGCCTCTTCGACTTCTACTTCTTCGACTTTTTCTATGGCTTCTGCCTCTTCGACTTTTTTTTTTTTGACTTTTTCTATGACTTCTGCCTCTTCGACTTCTACTTCTTCGACTTTTTCTATGGCTTCTGTCTCTTCGACTTTTTCTTCGAATTTTTTCTATGGCTTCTGCCTCTTCGACTTTTTCTTCGACTTCTACTTCTTCGACTGTTTCTATGGCTTCTGCTTCTTCGACTTTTTTTCGAATTTTTCTATGGCTTCTGCCTCTTCGACATTTTCTTCGATTTTTTTCTATGGCTTCTGCCTCTTCGACATTTTCTTCTATTTTTTTCTATGGTTTCTACTTCGACTTTTTCTATGGCTTCTGCTTGTTCGACTTCTACTTCGACTTTTTCTATGGCTTCTGCCTCTTCGACTTTTTCTTCGACTTCTACTTCTTCGACTTTTTCTATGGCTTCTGCTTGTTCGACTTCTACTTCTTCGACTTTTTCTATGGCTTCTGCCTCTTCGACTTTTTCTTCGACTCTACTTCTTGGACTGTTTCTATGGCTTCTGCCTCCTCGTATTTTACTTCGATTTTTTTCTATGGCTTCTGCTTGTTCGACTTCTACTTCTTCGACTTTTTCTATGGCTTCTGCCTCTTCGACTTTTTTTTTTCGACTTTTTCTATGGCTTCTGCATCTTCGACTTTTTCTTCGAATTCTACTTCTTCGACTTTTTCTATGGCTTTTTTTTCTATGGCTTCTGCTTGTTCGACTTCTACTTCTTCGACTTTTTCTATGGCTTCTGTCTCTTCGACTTTTTCTTCGATTTTTTTTTATGTCTTCTGCGTCTTCGACTTTTTCTTCGACTTCTACTTCTTCGACTGTTTCTATGGCTTCTGCCTCCTCGTATTTTACTTCGATTTTTTTCTATGGCTTTTGCTTGTTCGACTTTTGTTTCTTTGACTTTTTTTCGAATTTTTCTATGGCTTCTGCCTCTTCGACATTTTCTTCGACTTTTTCTTCGACTTCTACTTCTTCGACTGTTTCTGTGGCTTCTGCCTCTTCGACTTCTACTTCTTTGAGTTTTTCTATGGCTTCTGCATCTTCGACTTTTTCTTCAACTTCTACTTCTTCGACTTTTTCTATGGCTTCTGTCTCTTCGAGTTTTTCTTCGATTTTTTCTATGGCTTCTGCCACTTCGACTTCTACTTCGACTTTTGCTATGGCTTCTGCTTCTTCGACTTTTTCTTCGACTTCTACTTCTTCGACTGTTTCTATGGCTTCTGCCTCCTCGTATTTTACTTCGATTTTTTTCTATGGCTTCTGCTTGTTCGACTTTTGCTTCTTCGACTTTTTTTCGAATTTTTCTATGGCTTCTGCCTCTTCGACTTTTTCTATGGATTCTGCCTCTTCGACTTTTTCTTCGAATTCTACTTCTTCGACTTTTTCTATGGCTTCTGCCTCTTCGACTTTTTCTTCGATTTTTTTCTATGGCTTCTGCCTCTTCGACTTTTGCTATGGCGTCTGCCTCTTCGACTTTTTCTTCGACTTCTATTCTTCGACTGTTTCTTGGCTTCTGCCTCTTCGACTTCTACTTCTTCGACTGTTTCTATGGCTTCTGCCTCCTCGTATTTTACTTCGATTTTTTTCTATGGCTTCTGCTTGTTCGACTTCTACTTCTTCGACTTTTTCTATGGCGTCTGCCTCTTCGACTTTTTTTTTTCGACTTATTCTATGACTTCTGCATCTGCAACTTTTTCTTCGACTTCTTCGACTTTTTCTATGACTTCTACTCTGCGACTTTTTCTTCGAATTCTACTTCTTCGACTTTTTCTATGGCTTCTGTCTCTTCGACTTTTACTTCGATTTTTTTCTATGGCTTCTGCTTCTTCGACTTTTTCTTCGACTTCTACTTCTTCTACTGTTTCTATGACTTTTTCTTCGACTTCTACTTCTTCGACTGTTTCTATGGCTTCTGCCTCTTCGACTTCTACTTCTTCGACTTTTTTCTATGGCTTCTGCATCTTCGACTTTTTCTTCGACTTCTACTTCTTCGACTTTTTCTATGGCTTCTGTCTCTTCGAGTTTTTCTTCGACTGTTTCTATGGCTTCTGCCTCCTCGTATTTTACTTCGATTTTTTTCTATGGCTTCTGCTTGTTCGACTTCTACTTCTTCGACTTTTTCTATGGCTTCTGCTTCTTCGACTTTTTTTCGAATTTTTCTATGGCTTCTGCCTCTTCGACATTTTCTTCGATTTTTTTCGATGGCCTCTGCCTCTTCTGCATTTTCTATGGCTTCTGCCTGTTCGACTTTTACTTCGAATTTTTTCTATGGCTTCTGCCACTTCGACTTCTACTTCGACTTTTGCTATGGCTTCTGCCTCTTCGACTTTTTCTTTGACTTTTTCTTCGACTTCTACTTCTTCGACTGTTTCTGTGGCTTCTGCCTCTTCGACTTCTACTTCTTTGAGTTTTTCTATGGCTTCTGCATCTTCGACTTTTTCTTCAACTTCTACTTCTTCGACTTTTTCTATGGCTTCTGTCTCTTCGAGTTTTTCTTCGATTTTTTTCTATGGCTTCTGCCACTTCGACTTCTACTTCGACTTTTGCTATGGCTTCTGCTTCTTTGACTTTTTCTTCGACCTCTACTTCTTAGACTGTTTCTGTGGCTTCTGCCTCTTCGACTTCTACTTCTTTGAGTTTTTCTATGGCTTCTGCATCTTCGACTTTTTTTTCAACTTCTACTTCTTCGACTTTTTCTATGGCTTCTGTCTCTTCGACTTTTTCTTCGATTTTTTTTTATGTCTTCTGGTCTTCGACTTTTTCTTCGACTTAAACTTCTTTGACTGTTTCTATGGCTTCTGCCTCCTCGTATTTTACTTCGATTTTTTTCCATGGCTTCTGCTTGTTCGACTTTTGTTTCTTTGACTTTTTTTCGAATTTTTCTATGGCTTCTGCCTCTTCGACATTTTCTTCGATTTTTTTCTATGACTTCTGCCTCTTCGACTTTTTCTTCGACTTCTACTTCTTCGACTTTTTCTATGGCTTCTGCCTGTTAGACTTTTACTTCGAATTTTTTCTATGGCTTCTGCCTCTTCGACTTTTTCTTCGACTTCTACTTCTTCGACTGTTTCTATGGCTTCTGCCTCCTCGTATTTTACTTCGATTTTTTTCTATGGCTTCTGCTTGTTCGACTTCTACTTCTTCGACTTTTTCTATGGCTTCTGCTTCTTCGACTTTTTGTTAGACTTCCACTTCTTCTACTGTTTCTATGGCTTCTGCCTCCTCGTATTTTACTTCAATTTTTTTCTATGGCTTCTGCTTGTTCGACTTCTACTTCTTCGACTTTTTCTATGGCTTCTGCTTCTTCAACTTTTTCCTCGACTTCCACTTCTTCAACTGTTTCTATGGCTTCTGCCTCCTCGTATTTTACTTCGATTTTTTTCTATGGCTTCTGCCTCTTCGACTTTTTCTTCGACTTCTACTTCTTCGACTGTTTCTATGGCTTCTGCCTCCTCGTATTTTACTTCGTTTTTTTTCTATGGCTTCTGCTTGTTCGACTTCTACTTCTTCGACTTTTTCTATGGCTTCTGCTTCTTCGACTTTTTTTCGAATTTTTCTATGGCTTCTGCCTCCTCGTATTTTACTTCGTTTTTTTTCTATGGCTTCTGCTTCTTCGACTTCTACTTCTACTGTTTCTATGGCTTCTGCCTCCTCGTATTTTACTTCGATTTTTTTCTATGGCTTCTGCTTGTTCGACTTCTACTTGTTCGACTTTTTCTATGGCTTCTGCCTCTTCGACTTCTACTTCTTCGACTTTTTCTATGGCGTCTGCCTCTTCGACTTTTTTTTTTTTCGACTTTTTCTATGACTTCTGCATCTGCGACTTTTTCTTCGAATTCTACTTCTTCGACTTTTTCTATGGCTTTTTTTTCTATGGCTTCTGCTTGTTCGACTTTCTCTATGGCTTCTGTCTCTTCGACTTTTTCTTCGATTTTTTTTATATCTTCTGCGTCTTCGACTTTTTCTTCGACTTCTACTTCTTCGACTGTTTCTATGGCTTCTGCCTCCTCGTATTTTACTTCGATTTTTTTCTATGGCTTTTGCTTGTTCGACTTTGTTTCTTTGACTTTTTTTCGAATTTTTCTATGGCTTCTGCCTCTTCGACATTTTCTTCGATTTTTTTCTATGTCTTCTGCCTCTTCGACTTTTTCTTCGACTTCTACTTCTTCGAGTTTTTCTATGGCTTCTGCTCTTCGACTTTTTCTTCGACTTCTACTTCTTCGACTTTTTCTATGGCTTCTGCCTCTTCGATTTTACTTCGATTTTTTTCTATGGCTTCTGCCACTTCGACTTCTACTTCGACTTTTTCTATGGCTTCTGCTTCTTCGACTTTTTCTTCAACTTCTTCTTCGACTTCTACTTCTTCGACTGTTTCTATGGCTTCTGCCTCTTCGACTTCTACTTCTTGAGTTTTTCTATGGCTTCTGCTCTTCGACTTTTTTTTCAACTTCTACTTCTTCGACTTTTTCTATGGCTTCTGTCTCTTCGACTTTTTCTTCGATTTTTTTTATGTCTTCTGGTCTTCGACTTTTTCTTCGACTTAACTTCTTGACTGTTTCTATGGCTTCTGCCTCCTCGTATTTTACTTCGATTTTTTTCTATGGCTTCTGCTTGTTCGACTTTTGTTTCTTTGACTTTTTTTCGACTTTTTCTATGGCTTCTGCCTCTTCGACATTTTCTTCGATTTTTTTCTATGACTTCTGCCTCTTCGACTTTTTCTTCGACTTCTACTTCTTCGACTTTTTCTATGGCTTCTGCCTCTTCGACTTTTACTTCGAATTTTTTCTATGGCTTCTGCCTCTTCGACTTTTTCTTCGACTTCTACTTCTTCGACTGTTTCTATGGCTTCTGCCTCCTCGTATTTTACTTCGATTTTTTTCTATGGCTTCTGCTTGTTCGACTTCTACTTCTTCGACTTTTTCTATGGCTTCTGCTTCTTCGACTTTTTCTTCGACTTCCACTTCTTCTACTGTTTCTATGGCTTCTGCCTCCTCGTATTTTACTTCGATTTTTTTCTATGGCTTCTGCTTGTTCGACTTCTACTTCTTCGACTTTTTCTATGGCTTCTGCTTCTTCGACTTTTTCTTCGACTTCACTTCTTCAACTGTTTCTATGGCTTCTGCCTCCTCGTATTTTACTTCGATTTTTTTCTATGGCTTCTGCCTCTTCGACTTTTTCTTCGACTTCTACTTCTTCGACTGTTTCTATGGCTTCTGCCTCCTCGTATTTTACTTCGATTTTTTTCTATGGCTTCTGCTTGTTCGACTTCTACTTCTTCGACTTTTTCTATGGCTTCTGCTTCTTCGACTTTTTCTTCGAATTTTTCTATGGCTTCTGCCTCCTCGTATTTTACTTCGTTTTTTTTCTATGGCTTCTGCTTCTTCGACTTCTACTTCTTTGACTGTTTCTATGGCTTCTGCCTCCTCGTATTTTACTTCGATTTTTTTCTATGGCTTCTGCTTGTTCGACTTCTACTTCTTCGACTTTTTCTATGGCTTCTGCCTCTTCGACTTCTACTTCTTCGACTTTTTCTATGGCGTCTGCCTCTTCGACTTTTTTTTTTTTCGACTTTTTCTATGACTTCTGCATCTGCGACTTTTTCTTCGAATTCTACTTCTTCGACTTTTTCTATGGCTTTTTTTTCTATGGCTTCTGCTTGTTCGACTTTTTCTATGGCTTCTGTCTCTTCGACTTTTTCTTCGATTTTTTTTATGTCTTCTGCGTCTTCGACTTTTTCTTCGACTTCTACTTCTTCGACTGTTTCTATGGCTTCTGCCTCCTCGTATTTTACTTCGATTTTTTTCTATGGCTTTTGCTTGTTCGACTTTTGTTTCTTTGACTTTTTTTCGAATTTTTCTATGGCTTCTGCCTCTTCGACATTTTCTTCGATTTTTTTCTATGTCTTCTGCCTCTTCGACTTTTTCTTCGACTTCTACTTCTTCGACTTTTTCTATGGCTTCTGCCTGTTAGACTTTTACTTCGAATTTTTTCTATGGCTTCTGCCTCTTCGACTTTTTCTTCGACTTCTACTTCTTCGACTGTTTCTATGGCTTCTGCCTCCTCGTATTTTACTTCGATTTTTTTCTATGGCTTCTGCTTGTTCGACTTCTACTTCTTCGACTTTTTCTATGGCTTCTGCTTCTTCGACTTTTTCTTCGACTTCCACTTCTTCTACTGTTTCTATGGCTTCTGCCTCCTCGTATTTTACTTCGATTTTTTTCTATGGCTTCTGCTTGTTCGACTTCTACTTCTTCGACTTTTTCTATGGCTTCTGCTTCTTCAACTGTTTCTATGGCTTCTGCCTTCTCGTATTTTACTTCGATTTTTTTCTATGGCTTCTGCTTGTTCGACTTCTACTTCTTCGACTTTTTCTATGGCTTCTGCTTCTTCGACTTCTACTTCTACTGTTTCTATGGCTTCTGCCTCCTCGTATTTTACTTCGATTTTTTTCTATGGCTTCTGCTTCTTCGACTTCTACTTGTTCGACTTTTTCTATGGCTTCTGCCTCTTCGACTTCTACTTCTTTGACTTTTTCTATGGCTTCTGCTTCTTCGACTTTTTCTTCGACTTCACTTCTTCTACTGTTTCTATGGCTTCTGCCTCCTCGTATTTTACTTCGATTTTTTTCTATGGCTTCTGCTTGTTCGACTTCTACTTCTTCGACTTTTGCTATGGCTTCTGCCTCTTCGACTTTTTCTTCGACTTCCACTTCTTCTACTGTTTCTATGGCTTCTGCCTCCTCGTATTTTACTTCGATTTTTTTCTATGGCTTCTGCTTGTTCGACTTCTACTTCTTCGACTTTTGCTATGGCTTCTGCCTCTTCGACTTTTTCTTCGACTTCTACTTCTTCGACTGTTTCTGTGGCTTCTGCCTCCTCGTATTTTACTTTGATTTTTTTCTATGGCTTCTGCTTGTTCGACTTCTACTTCTTCGACTTTTTCTATGGCTTCTGCTTCTTCGACTTCTACTTCTACTGTTTCTATGGCTTCTGCCTCCTCGTATTTTACTTCGATTTTTTTCTATGGCTTCTGCTTGTTCGACTTCTACTTCTTCGACTTTTTCTATGGCTTCTGCCTCTTCGACTTCTACTTCTTCGACTTTTTCTATGGCGTCTGCCTTTTCGACTTTTTTTTTTTCGACTTTTTCTATGACTTCTGCATCTGCAACTTTTTCTTCGACTTCGACTTCTTCGACTTTTTCTATGGCTTCTGCATCTTCGACTTTTTCTTCGAATTCTACTTCTTCGACTTTTTCTATGGCTTTTTTTTCTATGGTTTCTGCTTGTTCGACTTCTACTTCTTCGACTTTTTCTATGGCTTCTGTCTCTTCGACTTTTTCTTCGATTTTTTTTTTATGTCTTCTGCGTTTTCGACTTTTTCTTCGACTTCTACTTCTTCGACTGTTTCTATGGCTTCTGCCTCCTCGTATTTTACTTCGATTTTTTTCTATGGCTTTTGCTTGTTCGACTTTTGTTTCTTTGACTTTTTTTCGAATTTTTCTATGGCTTCTGCCTCTTCGACATTTTCTTCTATTTTTTTCTATGTCTTCTGCCTCTTCGACTTTTTCTTCGACTTCTACTTCTTCGACTTTTTCTATGGCTTCTGCCTGTTAGACTTTGACTTCGAATTTTTTCTTTGGCTTCTGCCTCTTCGACTTTTTCTTCGACTTCTACTTCTTCGACTGTTTCTATGGCTTCTGCCTCCTCGTATTTTACCTCGATTTTTTTCTATGGCTTCTGCTTGTTCGACTTCTACTTCTTCGACTTTTTCTATGGCTTCTGCTTCTTCGACTTTTTCTTCGACTTCCACTTCTTCTACTGTTTCTATGGCTTCTGCCTCCTCGTATTTTACTTCGATTTTTTTCTATGACATCTGCTTGTTCGACTTCTACTTCTTCGACTTTTGCTATGGCTTCTGCCTCTTCGACTTTTTCTTCGACTTCTACTTCTTCGACTGTTTCTATGGCTTCTGCCTCCTCGTATTTTACTTCGATTTTTTTCTATGGCTTCTGCTTGTTCGACTTCTACTTGTTCGACTTTTTCTATGGCTTCTGCTTCTTCGACTTCTACTTCTACTGTTTCTATGGCTTCTGCCTCCTCGTATTTTACTTCGATTTTTTTCTATGGCTTCTGCTTGTTCGACTTCTACTTGTTCGACTTTTTCTATGGCTTCTGCCTCTTCGACTTCTACTTCTTCGACTTTTTCTATGGCGTCTGCCTCTTCGACTTTTTTTTTTTTGACTTTTTCTATGACTTCTGCCTCTTCGACTTCTACTTCTTCGACTTTTTCTATGGCTTCTGTCTCTTCGACTTTTTCTTCGAATTTTTTCTATGGCTTCTGCCTCTTCGACTTTTTCTTCGACTTCTACTTCTTCGACTGTTTCTATGGCTTCTGCTTCTTCAACTTTTTTTCGAATTTTTCTATGGCTTCTGCCTCTTCGACATTTTCTTCGATTTTTTTCTATGGCTTCTGCCTCTTCGACATTTTCTTCTATTTTTTTCTATGGTTTCTACTTCGACTTTTTCTATGGCTTCTGCTTGTTCGACTTCTACTTCGACTTTTTCTATGGCTTCTGCCTCTTCGACTTTTTCTTCGACTTCTACTTCTTCGACTTTTTCTATGGCTTCTGCTTGTTCGACTTCTACTTCTTCGACTTTTTCTATGGCTTCTGCCTCTTCGACTTTTTCTTCGACTCTACTTCTTGGACTGTTTCTATGGCTTCTGCCTCCTCGTATTTTACTTCGATTTTTTTCTATGGCTTCTGCTTGTTCGACTTCTACTTCTTCGACTTTTTCTATGGCGTCTGCCTCTTCGACTTTTTTTTTTCGACTTTTTCTATGGCTTCTGCATCTTCGACTTTTTCTTCGAATTCTACTTCTTCGACTTTTTCTATGGCTTTTTTTCTATGGCTTCTGCTTGTTCGACTTCTACTTCTTCGACTTTTTCTATGGCTTCTGTCTCTTCGACTTTTTCTTCGATTTTTTTTTTATGTCTTCTGCGTCTTCGACTTTTTCTTCGACTTCTACTTCTTCGACTGTTTCTATGGCTTCTGCCTCCTCGTATTTTACTTCGATTTTTTTCTATGGCTTTTGCTTGTTCGACTTTTGTTTCTTTGACTTTTTTTCGAATTTTTCTATGGCTTCTGCCTCTTCGACATTTTCTTCGACTTTTTCTTCGACTTCTACTTCTTCGACTGTTTCTGTGGCTTCTGCCTCTTCGACTTCTACTTCTTTGAGTTTTTCTATGGCTTCTGCATCTTCGACTTTTTCTTCAACTTCTACTTCTTCGACTTTTTCTATGGCTTCTGTCTCTTCGAGTTTTTCTTCGATTTTTCTCTATGGCTTCTGCCACTTCGACTTCTACTTCGACTTTTGCTATGACTTCTGCTTCTTTGACTTTTTCTTCGACCTCTACTTCTTAGACTGTTTCTATGGCTTCTGCCTCCTCGTATTTTACTTCGATTTTTTTCTATGGCTTCTGCTTGTTCGACTTTTGCTTCTTCGACTTTTTTTCGAATTTTTCTATGGCTTCTGCCTCTTCGACTTTTTCTATGGATTCTGCCTCTTCGACTTTTTCTTCGAATTCTACTTCTTCGACTTTTTCTATGGCTTCTGCCTATTCGACTTTTACTTCGAATTTTTTCTATGGCTTCTGCCACTTCGACTTTTGCTATGGCGTCTGCCTCTTCGACTTTTTCTTCGACTTCTACTTCTTCGACTGTTTCTGTGGCTTCTGCCTCTTCGACTTCTACTTCTTCGACTGTTTCTATGGCTTCTGCCTCCTCGTATTTTACTTCGATTTTTTTCTATGGCTTCTGCTTGTTCGACTTCTACTTCTTCGACTTTTTCTATGGCGTCTGCCTCTTCGACTTTTTTTTTTTCGACTTATTCTATGACTTCTGCATCTGCAACTTTTTCTTCGACTTCTTCGACTTTTTCTATGACTTCTACATCTGCGACTTTTTCTTCGAATTCTACTTCTTCGACTTTTTCTATGGCTTCTGTCTCTTCGACTTTTTCTTCGATTTTTTTCTATGGCTTCTGCTTCTTCAACTTTTTCCTCGACTTCCACTTCTTCTACTGTTTCTATGACTTTTTCTTCGACTTCTACTTCTTCGACTGTTTCTGTGGCTTCTGCCTCTTCGACTTCTACTTCTTGACTTTTTCTATGGCTTCTGCATCTTCGACTTTTTCTTCAACTTCTACTTCTTCGACTTTTTCTATGGCTTCTGTCTCTTCGAGTTTTTCTTCGATTTTTTCTATGGCTTCTGCCTCCTCGTGTTTTACTTCGATTTTTTTCTATGGCTTCTGCTTGTTCGACTTCTACTTCTTCGACTTTTTCTATGGCTTCTGCTTCTTCGACTTTTTCTTCGACTTCACTTCTTCTACTGTTTCTATGGCTTCTGCCTCCTCGTATTTTACTTCGATTTTTTTCTATGGCTTCTGCCTCTTCGACTTTTTCTTCGACTTCTACTTCTTCGACTGTTTCTATGGCTTCTGCCTCCTCGTATTTTACTTCGTTTTTTTTCTATGGCTTCTGCTTGTTCGACTTCTACTTCTTCGACTTTTTCTATGGCTTCTGCTTCTTCGACTTTTTTTCGAATTTTTCTATGGCTTCTGCCTCTTCGACATTTTCTTCGATTTTTTTCTATGGCTTCTGCCTCTTCGATATTTTCTTCGATTTTTTTCTATGGTTTCTACTTCTTCGACTTTTTCTATGGCTTCTGCCTGTTCGACTTTTACTTCGAATTTTTTCTATGGCTTCTGCCACTTCGACTTCTACTTCGACTTTTGCTATGGCTTCTGCCTCTTCGACTTTTTCTTCGACTTCTACTTCTTCGACTGTTTCTGTGGCTTCTGCCTCTTCGACTTCTACTTCTTTGAGTTTTTCTATGGCTTCTGCATCTTCGACTTTTTCTTCAACTTCTACTTCTTCGACTTTTTCTATGGCTTCTGTCTCTTCGAGTTTTTCTTCGATTTTTTTCTATGGCTTCTGCCACTTCGACTTCTACTTCGACTTTTGCTATGGCTTCTGCTTCTTCGACTTTTTCTTCGACCTCTACTTCTTCGACTGTTTCTATGGCTTCTGCCTCCTCGTATTTTACTTCGATTTTTTTCTATGGCTTCTGCTTGTTCGACTTCTACTTCTTCGACTTTTTCTATGGCTTCTGCCTCTTCGACTTCTACTTCTTCGACTTTTTCTATGGCTTCTGCCTCTTCGACTTTTTCTTTTCGACTTTTTCTATGGCTTCTGCATCTGCAACTTTTTCTTCGACTTCGACTTCTTCGACTTTTTCTATGGCTTCTGCATCTTCGACTTTTTCTTCGACTTCTACTTCTTCGACTTTTTCTATGGCTTCTGCCTCTTCGACTTTTTCTTCGATTTTTTTCTATGGCTTCTGCATCTTCGACTTTTTCTTCGACTTCTACTTCTTCGACTGTTTCTATGGCTTCTGCCTCCTCGTATTTTACTTCGATTTTTTTCTATGGCTTCTGCTTGTTCGACTTCTACTTCTTCGACTTTTTCTATGGCTTCTGCTTCTTCGACTTTTTTTCGAATTTTTCTATGGCTTCTGCCTCTTCGACATTTTCTTCGATTTTTTTCTATGGCTTCTGCCTCTTCGACATTTTCTTCAATTTTTTCTATGGTTTCTACTTCTTCGACTTTTTCTATGGCTTCTGCCTGTTCGACTTTTACTTCGAATTTTTTCTATGGCTTCTGCCACTTCGACTTCTACTTCGACTTTTGCTATGGCTTCTGCCTCTTCGACTTTTTCTTCGACTTTTTCTTCGACTTCTACTTCTTCGACTGTTTCTGTGGCTTCTGCCTCTTCGACTTCTACTTCTTCGACTTTTTCTATGGCTTCTGCATCTTCGACTTTTTCTTCAACTTCTACTTCTTCGACTTTTTCTATGGCTTCTGTCTCTTCGAGTTTTTCTTCGATTTTTTTCTATGGCTTCTGCCACTTCGACTTCTACTTCGACTTTTGCTATGGCTTCTGCTTCTTTGACTTTTTCTTCGACCTCTACTTCTTAGACTGTTTCTATGGCTTCTGCCTCCTCGTATTTTACTTCGATTTTTTTCTATGGCTTCTGCTTGTTCGACTTTTGCTTCTTCGACTTTTTTTCGAATTTTTCTATGGCTTCTGCCTCTTCGACTTTTTCTATGGATTCTGCCTCTTCGACTTTTTCTTCGAATTCTACTTCTTCGACTTTCTTTTCGAATTTTTCTATGACTTCTGCATCTTCAACTTTTTCTATGGCTTCTGCCTCTTCGACTTTTACTTCGATTTTTTTCTATAACTTCTGCCTCTCAACTTTTTCTTCGACTTCTACTTCTTCGACTTTTTCTTTTCGATTTTTCTATGACTTATGCATCTTCGACTTTTTCTTCAACTTCGACTTCTACTTCTTCGACTTTTTCTATGGCTTCTGCCTCTTCGACTTTTACTTCGAATTTTTTCTATGGCTTCTGCCACTTCGACTTCTACTTCGACTTTTGCTATGGCGTCTGCCTCTTCGACTTTTTCTTCGACTTCTACTTCTTCGACTGTTTCTGTGGCTTCTGCCTCTTCGACTTCTACTTCTTCGACTGTTTCTATGGCTTCTGCCTCCTCGTATTTTACTTCGATTTTTTTCTATGGCTTCTGCTTGTTCGACTTCTACTTCTTCGACTTTTTCTATGGCTTCTGCTTCTTCGACTTTTTTTCGAATTTTTCTATGGCTTCTGCCTCTTCGACATTTTCTTCGATTTTTTTCTATGGCTTCTGCCTCTTCGACATTTTCTTTGATTTTTTTCTGTCTTCTGCCTCTTTGACTTTTTCTTCGACTTCTACTTCTTCGACTTTTTCTATGGCTTCTGCCTGTTCGACTTTTACTTCGATTTTTTCTATGGCTTCTGCCTCTTCGACTTTTTCTTCGACTTCTACTTCTTCGACTGTTTCTATGGCTTCTGCCTCCTCGTATTTTACTTCGATTTTTTTCTATGGCTTCTGCTTGTTCGACTTCTACTTCTTCGACTTTTTCTATGGCTTCTGCTTCTTCGACTTTTTCTTCGACTTCCACTTCTTCTACTGTTTCTATGGCTTCTGCCTCCTCGTATTTTACTTCGATTTTTTTCTATGGCTTCTGCTTGTTCGACTTCTACTTCTTCGACTTTTTCTATGGCTTCTGCCTCTTCGACTTCTACTTCTTCGACTTTTTCTATGGCGTCTGCCTCTTCGACTTTTTTTTTTTCGACTTTTTCTATGACTTCTGCATCTGCGACTTTTTCTTCGACTTCTACTTCTTCGACTTTTTCTATGGCTTCTGCCTGTTCGACTTTTACTTCGAATTTTTTCTATGGCTTCTGCCACTTCGACTTCTACTTCGACTTTTGCTATGGCGTCTGCCTCTTCGACTTTTTCTTCGACTTCTACTTCTTCGACTGTTTCTGTGGCTTCTGCCTCTTCGACTTCTACTTCTTTGAGTTTTTCTATGGCTTCTGCATCTTCGACTTTTTTTTCAACTTCTACTTCTTCGACTTTTTCTATGGCTTCTGTCTCTTCGACTTTTTCTTCGATTTTTTTTTATTGTCTTCTGCGCCTTCGACTTCTACTTCTTCGACTGTTTCTATGGCTTCTGCCTCCTCGTATTTTACTTCGATTTTTTTCCATGGCTTCTGCTTGTTCGACTTTTGTTTCTTTGACTTTTTTTCGAATTTTTCTATGGCTTCTGCCTCTTCGACATTTTCTTCGATTTTTTTCTATGACTTCTGCCTCTTCGACTTTTTCTTCGACTTCTACTTCTTCGACTTTTTCTATGGCTTCTGCCTGTTAGACTTTTACTTCGAATTTTTTCTATGGCTTCTGCCTCTTCGACTTTTTCTTCGACTTCTACTTCTTCGACTGTTTCTATGGCTTCTGCCTCCTCGTATTTTACTTCGATTTTTTTCTATGGCTTCTGCTTGTTCGACTTCTACTTCTTCGACTTTTTCTATGGCTTCTGCTTCTTCGACTTTTTCTTCGACTTCCACTTCTTCTACTGTTTCTATGGCTTCTGCCTCCTCGTATTTTACTTCGATTTTTTTCTATGGCTTCTGCATCTTCGACTTTTTCTTCGACTTCTACTTCTTCGACTGTTTCTATGGCTTCTGCCTCCTCGTATTTTACTTCGATTTTTTTCTATGGCTTCTGCTTGTTCGACTTCTACTTTTCGACTTTTTCTATGGCTTCTGCTTCTTCGACTTTTTTTCGAATTTTTCTATGGCTTCTGCCTCTTCGACATTTTCTTCGATTTTTTTCTATGGCTTCTGCCTCTTCGACATTTTCTTCGATTTTTTTCTATGGTTTCTACTTCTTCGACTTTTTCTATGGCTTCTGCCTGTTCGACTTTTACTTCGAATTTTTTCTATGGCTTCTGCCACTTCGACTTCTACTTCGACTTTTGCTATGGCTTCTGCCTCTTCGACTTCTACTTCTTTGAGTTTTTCTATGGCTTCTGCATCTTCGACTTTTTCTTCAACTTCTACTTCTTCGACTTTTTCTATGGCTTCTGTCTCTCGAGTTTTTCTTCGATTTTTTTCTATGGCTTCTGCCACTTCGACTTCTACTTCGACTTTTGCTATGGCTTCTGCTTCTTTGACTTTTTCTTCGACCTCTACTTCTTAGACTGTTTCTATGGCTTCTGCCTCCTCGTATTTTACTTCGATTTTTTTCTATGGCTTCTGCTTGTTCGACTTTTGCTTCTTCGACTTTTTTTCGAATTTTTCTATGGCTTCTGCCTCTTCGACTTTTTCTATGGATTCTGCCTCTTCGACTTTTTCTTCGAATTCTACTTCTTCGACTTTCTTTTCGAATTTTTCTATGACTTCTGCATCTTCAACTTTTTCTATGGCTTCTGCCTCTTCGACTTTTACTTCGATTTTTTTCTATAACTTCTGCCTCGTCAACTTTTTCTTCGACTTCTACTTCTTCGACTTTTTCTTTTCGATTTTTCTATGACTTATGCATCTTCGACTTTTTCTTCAACTTCGACTTCTACTTCTTCGACTTTTTCTATGGCTTCTGCCTATTCGACTTTTACTTCGAATTTTTTCTATGGCTTCTGCCACTTCGACTTCTACTTCGACTTTTGCTATGGCGTCTGCCTCTTCGACTTTTTCTTCGACTTCTACTTCTTCGACTGTTTCTGTGGCTTCTGCCTCTTCGACTTCTACTTCTTCGACTGTTTCTATGGCTTCTGCCTCCTCGTATTTTACTTCGATTTTTTTCTATGGCTTCTGCTTGTTCGACTTCTACTTCTTCGACTTTTTCTATGGCTTCTGCTTCTTCGACTTTTTTTCGAATTTTTCTATGGCTTCTGCCTCTTCGACATTTTCTTCGATTTTTTTCTATGGCTTCTGCCTCTTCGACATTTTCTTCAATTTTTTTCTATGGTTTCTACTTCTTCGACTTTTTCTATGGCTTCTGCTTGTTCGACTTCTGTTTCTTCGACTTTTTCTTCGACTTCTACTTGTTCGACTTTTTCTATGGCTTCTGCTTGTTCGACTTCTACTTCTTCGACTTTTTCTATGGCTTCTGCATCTTCGACTTTTTCTTCAACTTCTACTTCTTCGACTTTTTCTATGTCTTCTGCATCTTCGACTTTTTCTTCGACTTCTACTTCTTCGACTGTTTCTATGGCTTCTGCCTCCTCGTATTTTACTTCGATTTTTTTCTATGGCTTTTGCTTGTTCGACTTTTGTTTCTTTGACTTTTTTTCGAATTTTTCTATGGCTTCTGCCTCTTTGACATTTTCTTCGATTTTTTTCTGTCTTCTGCCTCTTTGACTTTTTCTCCGACTTCTACTTCTTCGACTTTTTCTATGGCTTCTGCCTGTTAGACTTTTACTTCGAATTTTTTCTATGGCTTCTGCCTCTTCGACTTTTTCTTCGACTTCTACTTCTTCGACTGTTTCTATGGCTTCTGCCTCCTCGTATTTTACTTCGATTTTTTTCTATGGCTTCTGCTTGTTCGACTTCTACTTCTTCGGCTTTTTCTATGGCTTCTGCTTCTTCGACTTTTTCTTCGACTTCCACTTCTTCTACTGTTTCTATGGCTTCTGCCTCCTCGTATTTTACTTCGATTTTTTTCTATGGCTTCTGCTTGTTCGACTTCTACTTGTTCGACTTTTTCTATGGCTTCTGCCTCTTCGACTTCTACTTCTTCGACTTTTTCTATGGCGTCTGCCTCTTCGACTTTTTTTTTTTCGACTTTTTCTATGACTTTTGCATCTGCGACTTTTTCTTCGACTTCTACTTCTTCGACTTTTTCTATGGCTTCTGCCTGTTCGACTTTTACTTCGAATTTTTTCTATGGCTTCTGCCACTTCGACTTCTACTTCGACTTTTGCTATGGCGTCTGCCTCTTCGACTTTTTCTTCGACTTCTACTTCTTCGACTGTTTCTGTGGCTTCTGCCTCTTCGACTTCTACTTCTTTGAGTTTTTCTATGGCTTCTGCATCTTCGACTTTTTTTTCAACTTCTACTTCTTCGACTTTTTCTATGGCTTCTGTCTCTTCGACTTTTTCTTCGATTTTTTTTTATTTCTTCTGCGCCTTCGACTTCTACTTCTTCGACTGTTTCTATGGCTTCTGCCTCCTCGTATTTTACTTCGATTTTTTTCCATGGCTTATGCTTGTTCGACTTTTGTTTCTTTGACTTTTTTTCGAATTTTTCTATGGTTTCTGCCTCTTCGACATTTTCTTCGTTTTTTTTCTATGACTTCTGCCTCTTCGACTTTTTCTTCGACTTCTACTTCTTCGACTTTTTCTATAGCTTCTGCCTGTTAGACTTTTACTTCGAATTTTTTCTATGGCTTCTGCCTCTTCGACTTTTTCTTCGACTTCTACTTCTTCGACTGTTTCTATGGCTTCTGCCTCCTCGTATTTTACTTCGATTTTTTTCTATGGCTTCTGCTTGTTCGACTTCTACTTCTTCGACTTTTTCTATGGATTCTGCTTCTTCGACTTTTTCTTCGACTTCCACTTCTTCTACTGTTTCTATGGCTTCTGCCTCCTCGTATGTTACTTCGATTTTTTTCTATGGCTTCTGCTTGTTCGACTTCTACTTCTTCGACTTTTTCTATGGCTTCTGCTTCTTCGACTTTTTCTTCGACTTCCACTTCTTCTACTGTTTCTATGGCTTCTGCCTCCTCGTATTTTACTTCGAATTTTTTCTATGGCTTCTGCCACTTCGACTTCTACTTCGACTTTTGCTATGGCGTCTGCCTCTTCGACTTTTTCTTCGACTTCTACTTCTTCGACTGTTTCTGTGGCTTCTGCCTCTTCGACTTCTACTTCTTTGAGTTTTTCTATGGCTTCTGCATCTTCGACTTTTTTTTCAACTTCTACTTCTTCGACTTTTTCTATGGCTTCTGTCTCTTCGACTTTTTCTTCGATTTTTTTTTATTTCTTCTGCGCCTTCGACTTCTACTTCTTCGACTGTTTCTATGGCTTCTGCCTCCTCGTATTTTACTTCGATTTTTTTCCATGGCTTCTGCTTGTTCGACTTTTGTTTCTTTGACTTTTTTTCGAATTTTTCTATGGTTTCTGCCTCTTCGACATTTTCTTCGATTTTTTTCTATGACTTCTGCCTCTTCGACTTTTTCTTCGACTTCTACTTCTTCGACTGTTTCTATGGCTTCTGCCTCCTCGTATTTTACTTCGATTTTTTTCTATGGCTTCTGCTTGTTCGACTTCTACTTCTTCGACTTTTTCTATGGATTCTGCTTCTTCGACTTTTTCTTCGACTTCCACTTCTTCTACTGTTTCTATGGCTTCTGCCTCCTCGTATGTTACGTCGATTTTTTTCTATGGCTTCTGCTTGTTCGACTTCTACTTCTTCGACTTTTTCTATGGCTTCTGCTTCTTCGACTTTTTCTTCGACTTCCACTTCTTCTACTGTTTCTATGGCTTCTGCCTCCTCGTATTTTACTTCGATTTTTTTCTATGGCTTCTGCATCTTCGACTTTTTCTTCGACTTCTACTTCTTCGACTGTTTCTATGGCTTCTGCCTCCTCGTATTTTACTTCGATTTTTTTCTATGGCTTTTGCTTGTTCATTTTTTGTTTCTTTGACTTTTTTTCGAATTTTTCTATAGCTTCTGCCTCTTTGACATTTTCTTCGATTTTTTTCTGTCTTCTGCCTCTTTGACTTTTTCTCCGACTTCTACTTCTTCGACTTTTTCTATGGCTTCTGCCTGTTAGACTTTTACTTCGAATTTTTTCTATGGCTTCTGCCTCTTCGACTTTTTCTTCGACTTCTACTTCTTCGACTGTTTCTATGGCTTCTGCCTCCTCGTATTTTACTTCGATTTTTTTCAATGGCTTCTGCTTGTTCGACTTCTACTTCTTCGGCTTTTTCTATGGCTTCTGCTTCTTCGACTTTTTCTTCGACTTCCACTTCTTCTACTGTTTCTATGGCTTCTGCCTCCTCGTATTTTACTTCGATTTTTTTCTATGGCTTCTGCTTGTTCGACTTCTACTTGTTCGACTTTTTCTATGGCTTCTGCCTCTTCGACTTCTACTTCTTCGACTTTTTCTATGGCGTCTGCCTCTTCGACTTTTTTTTTTTCGACTTTTTCTATGACTTTTGCATCTGCGACTTTTTCTTCGACTTCTACTTCTTCGACTTTTTCTATGGCTTCTGCCTGTTCGACTTTTACTTCGAATTTTTTCTATGGCTTCTGCCACTTCGACTTCTACTTCGACTTTTGCTATGGCGTCTGCCTCTTCGACTTTTTCTTCGACTTCTACTTCTTCGACTGTTTCTGTGGCTTCTGCCTCTTCGACTTCTACTTCTTTGAGTTTTTCTATGGCTTCTGCATCTTCGACTTTTTTTTCAACTTCTACTTCTTCGACTTTTTCTATGGCTTCTGTCTCTTCGACTTTTTCTTCGATTTTTTTTTATTTCTTCTGCGCCTTCGACTTCTACTTCTTCGACTGTTTCTATGGCTTCTGCCTCCTCGTATTTTACTTCGATTTTTTTCCATGGCTTCTGCTTGTTCGACTTTTGTTTCTTTGACTTTTTTTCGAATTTTTCTATGGTTTCTGCCTCTTCGACATTTTCTTCGATTTTTTTCTATGACTTCTGCCTCTTCGACTTTTTCTTCGACTTCTACTTCTTCGACTGTTTCTATGGCTTCTGCCTCCTCGTATTTTACTTCGATTTTTTTCTATGGCTTCTGCTTGTTCGACTTCTACTTCTTCGACTTTTTCTATGGATTCTGCTTCTTCGACTTTTTCTTCGACTTCCACTTCTTCTACTGTTTCTATGGCTTCTGCCTCCTCGTATGTTACTTCGATTTTTTTCTATGGCTTCTGCTTGTTCGACTTCTACTTCTTCGACTTTTTCTATGGCTTCTGCTTCTTCGACTTTTTCTTCGACTTCCACTTCTTCTACTGTTTCTATGGCTTCTGCCTCCTCGTATTTTACTTCGAATTTTTTCTATGGCTTCTGCCACTTCGACTTCTACTTCGACTTTTGCTATGGCGTCTGCCTCTTCGACTTTTTCTTCGACTTCTACTTCTTCGACTGTTTCTGTGGCTTCTGCCTCTTCGACTTCTACTTCTTTGAGTTTTTCTATGGCTTCTGCATCTTCGACTTTTTTTTCAACTTCTACTTCTTCGACTTTTTCTATGGCTTCTGTCTCTTCGACTTTTTCTTCGATTTTTTTTATTTCTTCTGCGCCTTCGACTTCTACTTCTTCGACTGTTTCTATGGCTTCTGCCTCCTCGTATTTTACTTCGATTTTTTTCCATGGCTTCTGCTTGTTCGACTTTTGTTTCTTTGACTTTTTTTCGAATTTTTCTATGGTTTCTGCCTCTTCGACATTTTCTTCGATTTTTTTCTATGACTTCTGCCTCTTCGACTTTTTCTTCGACTTCTACTTCTTCGACTGTTTCTGTGGCTTCTGCCTCTTCGACTTCTACTTCTTCGACTTTTTCTTTTCGATTTTTCTATGACTTATGCATCTTCGACTTTTTCTTCAACTTCGACTTCTACTTCTTCGACTTTTTCTATGGCTTCTGCATATTCGACTTTTACTTCTAATTTTTTCTATGGCTTCTGCCACTTCGACTTCTACTTCGACTTTTGCTATGGCGTCTGCCTCTTCGACTTTTTCTTCGACTTCTACTTCTTCGACTGTTTCTGTGGCTTCTGCCTCTTCGACTTCTACTTCTTCGACTGTTTCTATGGCTTCTGCCTCCTCGTATTTTACTTCGATTTTTTTCTATGGCTTCTGCTTGTTCGACTTCTACTTCTTCGACTTTTTCTATGGCTTCTGCTTCTTCGACTTTTTTTCGAATTTTTCTATGGCTTCTGCCTCTTCGACATTTTCTTCGATTTTTTTCTATGGCTTCTGCCTCTTCGACATTTTCTTCAATTTTTTTCTATGGTTTCTACTTCTTCGACTTTTTCTATGGCTTCTGCTTGTTCGACTTCTGTTTCTTCGACTTTTTCTTCGACTTCTACTTGTTCGACTTTTTCCATGGCTTCTGCTTGTTCGACTTCTACTTCTTCGACTTTTTCTATGGCTTCTGCATCTTCGACTTTTTCTTCAACTTCTACTTCTTCGACTTTTTCTATGTCTTCTGCATCTTCGACTTTTTCTTCGACTTCTACTTCTTCGACTGTTTCTATGGCTTCTGCCTCCTCGTATTTTACTTCGATTTTTTTCTATGGCTTTTGCTTGTTCGACTTTTGTTTCTTTGACTTTTTTTCGAATTTTTCTATAGCTTCTGCCTCTTTGACATTTTCTTCGATTTTTTTCTGTCTTCTGCCTCTTTGACTTTTTCTCCGACTTCTACTTCTTCGACTTTTTCTATGGCTTCTGCCTGTTAGACTTTTACTTCGAATTTTTTCTATGGCTTCTGCCTCTTCGACTTTTTCTTCGACTTCTACTTCTTCGACTGTTTCTATGGCTTCTGCCTCCTCGTATTTTACTTCGACTTTTTCTATGGCTTCTGCTTCTTCGACTTTTTCTTCGACTTCCACTTCTTCTACTGTTTCTATGGCTTCTGCCTCCTCGTATTTTACTTCGATTTTTTTCTATGGCTTCTGCTTGTTCGACTTCTACTTGTTCGACTTTTTCTATGGCTTCTGCCTCTTCGACTTCTACTTCTTCGACTTTTTCTATGGCGTCTGCCTCTTCGACTTTTTTTTTTTCGACTTTTTCTATGACTTTTGCATCTGCGACTTTTTCTTCGACTTCTACTTCTTCGACTTTTTCTATGGCTTCTGCCTGTTCGACTTTTACTTCGAATTTTTTCTATGGCTTCTGCCACTTCGACTTCTACTTCGACTTTTGCTATGGCGTCTGCCTCTTCGACTTTTTCTTCGACTTCTACTTCTTCGACTGTTTCTGTGGCTTCTGCCTCTTCGACTTCTACTTCTTTGAGTTTTTCTATGGCTTCTGCATCTTCGACTTTTTTTTCAACTTCTACTTCTTCGACTTTTTCTATGGCTTCTGTCTCTTCGACTTTTTCTTCGATTTTTTTTTTATTTCTTCTGCGCCTTCGACTTCTACTTCTTCGACTGTTTCTATGGCTTCTGCCTCCTCGTATTTTACTTCGATTTTTTTCCATGGCTTCTGCTTGTTCGACTTTTGTTTCTTTGACTTTTTTTCGAATTTTTCTATGGTTTCTGCCTCTTCGACATTTTCTTCGATTTTTTTCTATGACTTCTGCCTCTTCGACTTTTTCTTCGACTTCTACTTCTTCGACTTTTTCTATGGCTTCTGCCTGTTAGACTTTTACTTCGAATTTTTTCTATGGCTTCTGCCTCTTCGACTTTTTCTTCGACTTCTACTTCTTCGACTGTTTCTATGGCTTCTGCCTCCTCGTATTTTACTTCGATTTTTTTCTATGGCTTCTGCTTGTTCGACTTCTACTTCTTCGACTTTTTCTATGGCTTCTGCTTCTTCGACTTTTTCTTCGACTTCCACTTCTTCTACTGTTTCTATGGCTTCTGCCTCCTCGTATTTTACTTCGATTTTTTTCTATGGCTTCTGCATCTTCGACTTTTTCTTCGACTTCTACTTCTTCGACTGTTTCTATGGCTTCTGCCTCCTCGTATTTTACTTCGATTTTTTTCTATGGCTTCTGCTTGTTCGACTTCTACTTGTTCGACTTTTTCTATGGCTTCTGCTTCTTCGACTTTTTTTCAAATTTTTCTATGGCTTCTGCCTCTTCGACATTTTCTTCGATTTTTTTCTATGGCTTCTGCCTCTTCGACATTTTCTTCGATTTTTTTCTATGGTTTCTACTTCTTCGACTTTTTCTATGGCTTCTGCCTGTTCGACTTTTACTTCGAATTTTTTCTATGGCTTCTGCCACTTCGACTTCTACTTCGACTTTTGCTATGGCTTCTGCCTCTTCGACTTCTACTTCTTTGAGTTTTTCTATGGCTTCTGCATCTTCGACTTTTTCTTCAACTTCTACTTCTTCGACTTTTTCTATGGCTTCTGTCTCCGAGTTTTTCTTCAATTTTTTTCTATGGCTTCTGCCACTTCGACTTCTACTTCGACTTTTGCTATGGCTTCTGCTTCTTTGACTTTTTCTTCGACCTCTACTTCTTAGACTGTTTCTATGGCTTCTGCCTCCTCGTATTTTACTTCGATTTTTTTCTATGGCTTCTGCTTGTTCGACTTTTGCTTCTTCGACTTTTTTTCGAATTTTTCTATGGCTTCTGCCTCTTCGACTTTTTCTATGGATTCTGCCTCTTCGACTTTTTCTTCGAATTCTACTTCTTCGACTTTCTTTTCAAATTTTTCTATGACTTCTGCATCTTCAACTTTTTCTATGGCTTCTGCCTCTTCGACTTTTACTTCGATTTTTTTCTATAACTTCTGCCTCGTCAACTTTTTCTTCGACTTCTACTTCTTCGACTTTTTCTTTTCGATTTTTCTATGACTTATGCATCTTCGACTTTTTCTTCAACTTCGACTTCTACTTCTTCGACTTTTTCTATGGCTTCTGCCTATTCGACTTTTACTTCTAATTTTTTCTATGGCTTCTGCCACTTCGACTTCTACTTCGACTTTTGCTATGGCGTCTGCCTCTTCGACTTTTTCTTCGACTTCTACTTCTTCGACTGTTTCTGTGGCTTCTGCCTCTTCGACTTCTACTTCTTCGACTGTTTCTATGGCTTCTGCCTCCTCGTATTTTACTTCGATTTTTTTCTATGGCTTCTGCTTGTTCGACTTCTACTTCTTCGACTTTTTCTATGGCTTCTGCTTCTTCGACTTTTTTTCGAATTTTTCTATGGCTTCTGCCTCTTCGACATTTTCTTCGATTTTTTTCTATGGCTTCTGCCTCTTCGACATTTTCTTCAATTTTTTTCTATGGTTTCTACTTCTTCGACTTTTTCTATGGCTTCTGCTTGTTCGACTTCTGTTTCTTCGACTTTTTCTTCGACTTCTACTTGTTCGACTTTTTCTATGGCTTCTGCTTGTTCGACTTCTACTTCTTCGACTTTTTCTATGGCTTCTGCATCTTCGACTTTTTCTTCAACTTCTACTTCTTCGACTTTTTCTATGTCTTCTGCATCTTCGACTTTTTCTTCGACTTCTACTTCTTCGACTGTTTCTATGGCTTCTGCCTCCTCGTATTTTACTTCGATTTTTTTCTATGGCTTTTGCTTGTTCGACTTTTGTTTCTTTGACTTTTTTTCGAATTTTTCTATAGCTTCTGCCTCTTTGACATTTTCTTCGATTTTTTTCTGTCTTCTGCCTCTTTGACTTTTTCTCCGACTTCTACTTCTTCGACTTTTTCTATGGCTTCTGCCTGTTAGACTTTTACTTCGAATTTTTTCTATGGCTTCTGCCTCTTCGACTTTTTCTTCGACTTCTACTTCTTCGACTGTTTCTATGGCTTCTGCCTCCTCGTATTTTACTTCGATTTTTTTCTATGGCTTCTGCTTGTTCGACTTCTACTTCTTCGGCTTTTTCTATGGCTTCTGCTTCTTCGACTTTTTCTTCGACTTCCACTTCTTCTACTGTTTCTATGGCTTCTGCCTCCTCGTATTTTACTTCGATTTTTTTCTATGGCTTCTGCTTGTTCGACTTCTACTTGTTCGACTTTTTCTATGGCTTCTGCCTCTTCGACTTCTACTTCTTCGACTTTTTCTATGGCGTCTGCCTCTTCGACTTTTTTTTTTTCGACTTTTTCTATGACTTTTGCATCTGCGACTTTTTCTTCGACTTCTACTTCTTCGACTTTTTCTATGGCTTCTGCCTGTTCGACTTTTACTTCGAATTTTTTCTATGGCTTCTGCCACTTCGACTTCTACTTCGACTTTTGCTATGGCGTCTGCCTCTTCGACTTTTTCTTCGACTTCTACTTCTTCGACTGTTTCTGTGGCTTCTGCCTCTTCGACTTCTACTTCTTTGAGTTTTTCTATGGCTTCTGCATCTTCGACTTTTTTTTCAACTTCTACTTCTTCGACTTTTTCTATGGCTTCTGTCTCTTCGACTTTTTCTTCGATTTTTTTTTATTTCTTCTGCGCCTTCGACTTCTACTTCTTCGACTGTTTCTATGGCTTCTGCCTCCTCGTATTTTACTTCGATTTTTTTCCATGGCTTATGCTTGTTCGACTTTTGTTTCTTTGACTTTTTTTTCGAATTTTTCTATGGTTTCTGCCTCTTCGACATTTTCTTCGTTTTTTTTCTATGACTTCTGCCTCTTCGACTTTTTCTTCGACTTCTACTTCTTCGACTTTTTCTATAGCTTCTGCCTGTTAGACTTTTACTTCGAATTTTTTCTATGGCTTCTGCCTCTTCGACTTTTTCTTCGACTTCTACTTCTTCGACTGTTTCTATGGCTTCTGCCTCCTCGTATTTTACTTCGATTTTTTTCTATGGCTTCTGCTTGTTCGACTTCTACTTCTTCGACTTTTTCTATGGATTCTGCTTCTTCGACTTTTTCTTCGACTTCCACTTCTTCTACTGTTTCTATGGCTTCTGCCTCCTCGTATGTTACTTCGATTTTTTTCTATGGCTTCTGCTTGTTCGACTTCTACTTCTTCGACTTTTTCTATGGCTTCTGCTTCTTCGACTTTTTCTTCGACTTCCACTTCTTCTACTGTTTCTATGGCTTCTGCCTCCTCGTATTTTACTTCGAATTTTTTCTATGGCTTCTGCCACTTCGACTTCTACTTCGACTTTTGCTATGGCGTCTGCCTCTTCGACTTTTTCTTCGACTTCTACTTCTTCGACTGTTTCTGTGGCTTCTGCCTCTTCGACTTCTACTTCTTTGAGTTTTTCTATGGCTTCTGCATCTTCGACTTTTTTTTCAACTTCTACTTCTTCGACTTTTTCTATGGCTTCTGTCTCTTCGACTTTTTCTTCGATTTTTTTTTATTTCTTCTGCGCCTTCGACTTCTACTTCTTCGACTGTTTCTATGGCTTCTGCCTCCTCGTATTTTACTTCGATTTTTTTCCATGGCTTCTGCTTGTTCGACTTTTGTTTCTTTGACTTTTTTTCGAATTTTTCTATGGTTTCTGCCTCTTCGACATTTTCTTCGATTTTTTTCTATGGCTTCTGCCTCTTCGACTTTTTCTTCGACTTCTACTTCTTCGACTTTTCTATGGCTTCTGCCTCTTCGATTTTACTTCGATTTTTTTCTATGGCTTCTGCTTGTTCGACTTCTACTTCTTCGACTTTTTCTATGGATTCTGCTTCTTCGACTTTTTCTTCGACTTCCACTTCTTCTACTGTTTCTATGGCTTCTGCCTCCTCGTATGTTACGTCGATTTTTTTCTATGGCTTCTGCTTGTTCGACTTCTACTTCTTCGACTTTTTCTATGGCTTCTGCTTCTTCGACTTTTTCTTCGACTTCCACTTCTTCTACTGTTTCTATGGCTTCTGCCTCCTCGTATTTTACTTCGATTTTTTTCTATGGCTTCTGCATCTTCGACTTTTTCTTCGACTTCTACTTCTTCGACTGTTTCTATGGCTTCTGCCTCCTCGTATTTTACTTCGATTTTTTTCTATGGCTTTTGCTTGTTCATTTTTTGTTTCTTTGACTTTTTTTCGAATTTTTCTATAGCTTCTGCCTCTTTGACATTTTCTTCGATTTTTTTCTGTCTTCTGCCTCTTTGACTTTTTCTCCGACTTCTACTTCTTCGACTTTTTCTATGGCTTCTGCCTGTTAGACTTTTACTTCGAATTTTTTCTATGGCTTCTGCCTCTTCGACTTTTTCTTCGACTTCTACTTCTTCGACTGTTTCTATGGCTTCTGCCTCCTCGTATTTTACTTCGATTTTTTTCAATGGCTTCTGCTTGTTCGACTTCTACTTCTTCGGCTTTTTCTATGGCTTCTGCTTCTTCGACTTTTTCTTCGACTTCCACTTCTTCTACTGTTTCTATGGCTTCTGCCTCCTCGTATTTTACTTCGATTTTTTTCTATGGCTTCTGCTTGTTCGACTTCTACTTGTTCGACTTTTTCTATGGCTTCTGCCTCTTCGACTTCTACTTCTTCGACTTTTTCTATGGCGTCTGCCTCTTCGACTTTTTTTTTTTCGACTTTTTCTATGACTTTTGCATCTGCGACTTTTTCTTCGACTTCTACTTCTTCGACTTTTTCTATGGCTTCTGCCTGTTCGACTTTTACTTCGAATTTTTTCTATGGCTTCTGCCACTTCGACTTCTACTTCGACTTTTGCTATGGCGTCTGCCTCTTCGACTTTTTCTTCGACTTCTACTTCTTCGACTGTTTCTGTGGCTTCTGCCTCTTCGACTTCTACTTCTTTGAGTTTTTCTATGGCTTCTGCATCTTCGACTTTTTTTTCAACTTCTACTTCTTCGACTTTTTCTATGGCTTCTGTCTCTTCGACTTTTTCTTCGATTTTTTTTTATTTCTTCTGCGCCTTCGACTTCTACTTCTTCGACTGTTTCTATGGCTTCTGCCTCCTCGTATTTTACTTCGATTTTTTTCCATGGCTTCTGCTTGTTCGACTTTTGTTTCTTTGACTTTTTTTCGAATTTTTCTATGGTTTCTGCCTCTTCGACATTTTCTTCGATTTTTTTCTATGACTTCTGCCTCTTCGACTTTTTCTTCGACTTCTACTTCTTCGACTGTTTCTATGGCTTCTGCCTCCTCGTATTTTACTTCGATTTTTTCTATGGCTTCTGCTTGTTCGACTTCTACTTCTTCGACTTTTTCTATGGATTCTGCTTCTTCGACTTTTTCTTCGACTTCCACTTCTTCTACTGTTTCTATGGCTTCTGCCTCCTCGTATGTTACTTCGATTTTTTTCTATGGCTTCTGCTTGTTCGACTTCTACTTCTTCGACTTTTTCTATGGCTTCTGCTTCTTCGACTTTTTCTTCGACTTCCACTTCTTCTACTGTTTCTATGGCTTCTGCCTCCTCGTATTTTACTTCGAATTTTTTCTATGGCTTCTGCCACTTCGACTTCTACTTCGACTTTTGCTATGGCGTCTGCCTCTTCGACTTTTTCTTCGACTTCTACTTCTTCGACTGTTTCTGTGGCTTCTGCCTCTTCGACTTCTACTTCTTTGAGTTTTTCTATGGCTTCTGCATCTTCGACTTTTTTTTCAACTTCTACTTCTTCGACTTTTTCTATGGCTTCTGTCTCTTCGACTTTTTCTTCGATTTTTTTTATTTCTTCTGCGCCTTCGACTTCTACTTCTTCGACTGTTTCTATGGCTTCTGCCTCCTCGTATTTTACTTCGATTTTTTTCCATGGCTTCTGCTTGTTCGACTTTTGTTTCTTTGACTTTTTTTCGAATTTTTCTATGGTTTCTGCCTCTTCGACATTTTCTTCGATTTTTTTCTATGACTTCTGCCTCTTCGACTTTTTCTTCGACTTCTACTTCTTCGACTTTTTCTATGGCTTCTGCCTGTTAGACTTTTACTTCGAATTTTTTCTATGGCTTCTGCCTCTTCGACTTTTTCTTCGACTTCTACTTCTTCGACTGTTTCTATGGCTTCTGCCTCCTCGTATTTTACTTCGATTTTTTTCTATGGCTTCTGCTTGTTCGACTTCTACTTCTTCGACTTTTTCTATGGCTTCTGCTTCTTCGACTTTTTCTTCGACTTCCACTTCTTCTACTGTTTCTATGGCTTCTGCCTCCTCGTATTTTACTTCGATTTTTTTCTATGGCTTCTGCTTGTTCGACTTCTACTTCTTCGACTTTTTCTATGGCTTCTGCTTCTTCGACTTTTTCTTCGACTTCCACTTCTTCTACTGTTTCTATGGCTTCTGCCTCCTCGTATTTTACTTCGATTTTTTTCTATGGCTTCTGCATCTTCGACTTTTTCTTCGACTTCTACTTCTTCGACTGTTTCTATGGCTTCTGCCTCCTCGTATTTTACTTCGATTTTTTTCTATGGCTTCTGCTTCTTCGACTTTTTCTTCGAATTTTTCTATGGCTTCTGCCTCTTCGACATTTTCTTCGATTTTTTTCGATGGCTTCTGCCTCTTCTGCATTTTCTATGGCTTCTGCCTGTTCGACTTTTTTTCGAATTTTTCTATGGCTTCTGCCTCTTCGACATTTTCTTCGATTTTTTTCGATGGCTTCTGCCTCTTCGGCATTTTCTATGGCTTCTGCCTGTTCGACTTTTACTTCGAATTTTTTCTATGGCTTCTGCCACTTCGACTTCTACTTGGACTTTTGCTATGGCTTCTGCCTCTTCGACTTTTTCTTCGACTTTTTCTTCGACTTCTACTTCTTCGACTGTTTCTATGGCTTCTGCATCTTCGACTTTTTCTTCGACTTCTACTTCTTCGACTTTTTCTATGGCTTCTGCCTCCTCGTATTTTACTTCGATTTTTTTCTATGGCTTCTGCTTGTTCGACTTTTGCTTCTTCGACTTTTTTTCAAATTTTTCTATGGCTTCTGCCTCTTCGACTTTTTCTATGGATTCTGCCTCTTCGACTTTTTCTTCGAATTCTACTTCTTCGACTTTCTTTTCGAATTTTTCTATGACTTCTGCATCTTCAACTTTTTCTATGGCTTCTGCCTCTTCGACTTTTACTTCGATTTTTTTCTATGACTTCTGCCTCGTCAACTTTTTCTTCGACTCCTACTTCTTCGACTTTTTCTTTTCGATTTTTCTATGACTTATGCATCTTCGACTTTTTCTTCAACTTCGACTTCTACTTCTTCGACTTTTTCTATGGCTTCTGCCTATTCGACTTTTACTTCGAATTTTTTCTATGGCTTCTGCCACTTCGACTTCTACTTCGACTTTTGCTATGGCGTCTGCCTCTTCGACTTTTTCTTCGACTTCTACTTCTTCGACTGTTTCTGTGGCTTCTGCCTCTTCGACTTCTACTTCTTCGACTGTTTCTATGGCTTCTGCCTCCTCGTATTTACTTCGATTTTTTCTATGGCTTCTGCTTGTTCGACTTCTACTTCTTCGACTTTTTCTATGGCTTCTGCTTCTTCGACTTTTTTTCGAATTTTTCTATGGCTTCTGCCTCTTCGACATTTTCTTCTATTTTTTTCTATGGCTTCTGCCTCTTCGACATTTTTCTTCATGTTCTACTTCTTCGACTTTTCTATGGCTTCTGCTTCGACTCTGTTTCTTCGACTTTTTTCTATGGCTTCTGCTTGTTCGACTTCTACTTGTTCGACTTTTTCTATGGCTTCTGCCTCTTCGACTTTTTCTTCGACTTCTACTTCTTCGACTGTTTCTATGGCTTCTGCCTCCTCGTATTTTACTTCGATTTTTTTCTATGGCTTCTGCTTGTTCGACTTCTACTTCTTCGACTTTTTCTATGGCTTCTGCCTCTTCGACTTCTACTTCTTCGACTTTTTCTATGGCTTCTGCATCTTCGACTTTTTCTTCGACTTCTACTTCTTCGACTTTTTCTATGGCTTCTGCGTCTTCGACTTTTTCTTCGACTTCTACTTCTTCGACTGTTTCTATGGCTTCTGCCTCCTCGTATTTTACTTCGATTTTTTTCTATGGCTTTTGCTTGTTCGACTTTTGTTTCTTTGACTTTTTTTCGAATTTTTCTATGGCTTCTGCCTCTTCGACTTTTTCTTCGACTTCTACTTCTTCGACTTTTTCTATGGCTTCTGCCTGTTCGACTTTTACTTCGAATTTTTTCTATGGCTTCTGCCTCTTCGACTTTTTCTTCGACTTCTACTTCTTCGACTGTTTCTATGGCTTCTGCCTCCTCGTATTTTACTTCGATTTTTTTCTATGGCTTCTGCTTGTTCGACTTCTACTTCTTCGACTTTTTCTATGGCTTCTGCTTCTTCGACTTTTTCTTCGACTTCCACTTCTTCTACTGTTTCTATGGCTTCTGCCTCCTCGTATTTTACTTCGATTTTTTTCTATGGCTTCTGCTTGTTCGACTTCTACTTGTTCGACTTTTTCTATGGCTTCTGCTCTTCGACTTTTTCTTCGAATTTTTCTATGGCTTCTGCCTCTTCGACTTTTTCTTCGACTTTTTCTATGGCTTCTGCATCTTCGACTTTTTCTTCGACTTCTACTTCTTCGACTTTTTCTATGGCTTCTGCCTGTTCGACTTTTACTTCGAATTTTTTCTATGGCTTCTGCCACTTCGACTTCTACTTCGACTTTTGCTATGGCTTCTGCCTCTTCGACTTTTTCTTCGACTTCTACTTCTTCGACTGTTTCTATGGCTTCTGCCTCTTCGACTTCTACTTCTTCGACTTTTTCTATGGCTTCTGCATCTTCGACTTTTTCTTCGATTTTTTTCTATTTCTTCTGCGCCTTCGACTTTTTCTTCGACTTCTACTTCTTCGACTGTTTCTATGGCTTCTGCCTCCTCGTATTTTACTTCGATTTTTTTCTATGGCTTCTGCTTGTTCGACTTTTGCTTCTTCGATTTTTTTTCGAATTTTTCTATGGCTTCTGCCTCTTCGACTTTTACTTCGATTTTTTTCTATGGCTTCTGCCTCTTCGACTTTTTCTTCGACTTCTACTTCTTCGACTTTTTCTATGGCTTCTGCCTTGACTTTTACTTCGATTTTTTCTATGGCTTCTGCCTCTTCGACTTTTTCTTCGACTTCTACTTCTTCTACTGTTTCTATGGCTTCTGCCTCCTCGTATTTTACTTCGATTTTTTTCTATGGCTTCTGCTTGTTCGACTTCTACTTCTTCGACTTTTTCTATGGCTTCTGCTTCTTCGACTTTTTCTTCGACTTCCACTTCTTCTACTGTTTCTATGGCTTCTGCCTCCTCGTATTTTACTTCGATTTTTTTCTATGGCTTCTGCATCTTCGACTTTTTCTTCGACTTCTACTTCTTCGACTGTTTCTATGGCTTCTGCCTCCTCGTATTTTACTTCGATTTTTTTCTATGGCTTCTGCTTGTTCGACTTCTACTTCTTCGACTTTTTCTATGGCTTCTGCTTCTTCGACTTTTTTTCGAATTTTTCTATGGCTTCTGCCTCTTCGACATTTTCTTCGATTTTTTTCGATGGCCTCTGCCTCTTCTGCATTTTCTATGGCTTCTGCCTGTTCGACTTTTACTTCGAATTTTTTCTATGGCTTCTGCCACTTCGACTTCTACTTGGACTTTTGCTATGGCTTCTGCCTCTTCGACTTTTTCTTTGACTTTTTCTTCGACTTCTACTTCTTCGACTGTTTCTGTGGCTTCTGCCTCTTCGACTTCTACTTCTTTGAGTTTTTCTATGGCTTCTGCATCTTCGACTTTTTCTTCAACTTCTACTTCTTCGACTTTTTCTATGGCTTCTGTCTCTTCGAGTTTTTCTTCGATTTTTTTCTATGGCTTCTGCCACTTCGACTTCTACTTCGACTTTTGCTATGGCTTCTGCTTCTTCGACTTTTTCTTCGACTTCTACTTCTTCGACTTTTTCTATGGCTTCTGCCTGTTAGACTTTTACTTCGAATTTTTTCTATGGCTTCTGCCTCTTCGACTTTTTCTTCGACTTCTACTTCTTCGACTGTTTCTATGGCTTCTGCCTCCTCGTATTTTACTTCGATTTTTTTCTATGGCTTCTGCTTGTTCGACTTCTACTTCTTCGACTTTTTCTATGGATTCTGCTTCTTCGACTTTTTCTTCGACTTCCACTTCTTCTACTGTTTCTATGGCTTCTGCCTCCTCGTATGTTACTTCGATTTTTTTCTATGGCTTCTGCTTGTTCGACTTCTACTTCTTTGACTTTTTCTATGGCTTCTGCTTCTTCGACTTTTTCTTCGACTTCCACTTCTTCTACTGTTTCTATGGCTTCTGCCTCCTCGTATTTTACTTCGATTTTTTTCTATGGCTTCTGCATCTTCGACTTTTTCTTCGACTTCTACTTCTTCGACTGTTTCTATGGCTTCTGCCTCCTCGTATTTTACTTCGATGTTTTTCTATGGCTTCTGCTTCTTCGACTTTTTTTCGAATTTTTCTATGGCTTCTGCCTCTTCGACATTTTCTTCGATTTTTTTCGATGGCTTCTGCCTCTTCGGCATTTTCTATGGCTTCTGCCTGTTCGACTTTTACTTCGAATTTTTTCTATGGCTTCTGCCACTTCGACTTCTACTTGGACTTTTGCTATGGCTTCTGCCTCTTCGACTTTTTCTTCGACTTCTACTTCTTCGACTGTTTCTGTGGCTTCTGCCTCTTCGACTTCTACTTCTTTGAGTTTTTCTATGGCTTCTGCATCTTCGACTTTTTCTTCAACTTCTACTTCTTCGACTTTTTCTATGGCTTCTGTCTCTTCGAGTTTTTCTTCGATTTTTTTCTATGGCTTCTGCCACTTCGACTTCTACTTCGACTTTTGCTATGGCTTCTGCTTCTTTGAATTTTTCTTCAACCACTACTTCCTAGACTGTTTCTATGGCTTCTGCCTCCTCGTATTTTACTTCGATTTTTTTCTATGGCTTCTGCTTGTTCGACTTTTGCTTCTTCGACTTTTTTTCAAATTTTTCTATGGCTTCTGCCTCTTCGACTTTTTCTATGGATTCTGCCTCTTCGACTTTTTCTTCGAATTCTACTTCTTCGACTTTCTTTTCGAATTTTTCTATGACTTCTGCATCTTCAACTTTTTCTATGGCTTCTGCCTCTTCGAATTTTTCTATGACTTCTGCATCTTCAACTTTTTCTTCGACTCCTACTTCTTCGACTTTTTCTTTTCGATTTTTCTATGACTTATGCATCTTCGACTTTTTCTTCAACTTCGACTTCTACTTCTTCGACTTTTTCTATGGCTTCTGCCTATTCGACTTTTACTTCGAATTTTTTCTATGGCTTCTGCCACTTCGACTTCTACTTCGACTTTTGCTATGGCGTCTGCCTCTTCGACTTTTTCTTCGACTTCTACTTCTTCGACTGTTTCTGTGGCTTCTGCCTCTTCGACTTCTACTTCTTCGACTGTTTCTATGGCTTCTGCCTCCTCGTATTTTACTTCGATTTTTTTCTATGGCTTCTGCTTGTTCGACTTCTACTTCTTCGACTTTTTCTATGGCTTCTGCTTCTTCGACTTTTTTTCGAATTTTTCTATGGCTTCTGCCTCTTCGGCATTTTCTTCTATTTTTTTCTATGGCTTCTGCCTCTTCGACATTTTCTTCATTTTTTTTCTATGGTTTCTACTTCTTCGACTTTTTCTATGGCTTCTGCTTGTTCGACTTCTGTTTCTTCGACTTTTTCTTCGACTTCTACTTGTTCGACTTTTTCTATGGCTTCTGCTTGTTCGACTTCTACTTGTTCGACTTTTTCTATGGCTTCAGCCTCTTCGACTTTTTCTTCGACCTCTACTTCTTGGACTGTTTCTATGGCTTCTGCCTCCTCGTATTTTACTTTGATTTTTTTCTATGGCTTCTGCTTGTTCGACTTCTACTTCTTCGACTTTTTCTATCGCTTCTGCCTCTTCGACTTCTACTTCTTCGACTTTTTCTATGGCTTCTGCATCTTCGACTTTTTCTTCGACTTCTACTTGTTCGACTTTTTCTATGGCTTCTGCTTCTTCGACTTTTTCTTCGACCTCTACTTCTTCGACTTTTTCTTTTCGATTTTTCTATGACTTATGTATCTTCGACTTTTTCTTCAACTTCGACTTCTACTTCTTCGACTTTTTCTATGGCTTCTGCCTATTCGACTTTTACTTCGAATTTTTTCTATGGCTTCTGCCACTTCGACTTCTACTTCGACTTTTGCTATGGCGTCTGCCTCTTCGACTTTTTCTTCGACTTCTACTTCTTCGACTGTTTCTGTGGCTTCTGCCTCTTCGACTTCTACTTCTTCGACTGTTTCTATGGCTTCTGCCTCCTCGTATTTTACTTCGATTTTTTTCTATGGCTTCTGCTTGTTCGACTTCTACTTCTTCGACTTTTTCTATGGCTTCTGCTTCTTCGACTTTTTTTCGAATTTTTCTATGGCTTCTGCCTCTTCGCATTTTCTTCTATTTTTTTCTATGGCTTCTGCCTCTTCGACATTTTCTTCATTTTTTTTCTATGGTTTCTACTTCTTCGACTTTTTCTATGGCTTCTGCTTGTTCGACTTCTGTTTCTTCGACTTTTTCTTCGACTTCTACTTGTTCGACTTTTTCTATGGCTTCTGCTTGTTCGACTTCTACTTGTTCGACTTTTTCTATGGCTTCTGCCTCTTCGACTTTTTCTTCGACCTCTACTTCTTGGACTGTTTCTATGGCTTCTGCCTCCTCGTATTTTACTTTGATTTTTTTCTATGGCTTCTGCTTGTTCGACTTCTACTTCTTCGACTTTTTCTATCGCTTCTGCCTCTTCGACTTCTACTTTTCGACTTTTTCTATGGCTTCTGCATCTTCGACTTTTTCTTCGACTTCTACTTCTTCGACTTTTTCTATGTCTTCTGCGTCTTCGACTTTTTCTTCGACTTCTACTTCTTCGACTGTTTCTATGGCTTCTGCCTCCTCGTATTTTACTTCGATTTTTTTCTATGGCTTTTGCTTGTTCGACTTTTGTTTCTTTGACTTTTTTTCGAATTTTTCTATAGCTTCTGCCTCTTTGACATTTTCTTCGATTTTTTTCTGTCTTCTGCCTCTTTGACTTTTTCTTCGACTTCTACTTCTTCGACTTTTTCTATGGCTTCTGCCTGTTAGACTTTTACCTCGAATTTTTTCTATGGCTTCTGCCTCTTCGACTTTTTCTTCGACTTCTACTTCTTCGACTGTTTCTATGGCTTCTGCCTCTTCGACTTTTTTTTTTCGACTTTTTCTATGACTTTTGCATCTTCGACTTTTTCTTCGACTTCTACTTCTTCGACTTTTTTTATGGCTTCTGCCTGTTCGACTTTTACTTCGAATTTTTTCTATGGCTTCTGCCACTTCGACTTCTACTTCGACTTTTGCTATGGCGTCTGCCTCTTCGACTTTTTCTTCGACTTCTACTTCTTCGACTGTTTCTGTGGCCTCTGCCTCTTCGACTTCTACTTCTTTGAGTTTTTCTATGGCTTCTGCATCTTCGACTTTTTTTTCAACTTCTACTTCTTCGACATTTTCTATGGCTTCTGTCTCTTCGACTTTTTCTTCGATTTTTTTTTATTTCTTCTGCGCCTTCGACTTTTTCTTCGACTTCCACTTCTTCTACTGTTTCTATGGCTTCTGCCTCCTCGTATTTTACTTCGATTTTTTTCCATGGCTTCTGCTTGTTCGACTTTTGTTTCTTTGACTTTTTTTCGAATTTTTCTATGGCTTTTGCCTCTTCGACATTTTCTTCGATTTTTTTCTATGACTTCTGCCTCTTCGACTTTTTCTTCGACTTCTACTTCTTCGACTTTTTCTATGGCTTCTGCCTGTTAGACTTTTACTTCGAATTTTTTCTATGGCTTCTGCCTCTTCGACTTTTTCTTCGACTTCTACTTCTTCGACTGTTTCTATGGCTTCTGCCTCCTCGTATTTTACTTCGATTTTTTTCTATGGCTTCTGCTTGTTCGACTTCTACTTCTTCGACTTTTTCTTCGACTTCCACTTCTTCTACTGTTTCTATGGCTTCTGTCTCCTCGTATTTTACTTCGATTTTTTTCTATGGCTTCTGCTTGTTCGACTTCTACTTCTTCGAATTTTTCTATGGCTTCTGCTTCTTCGACTTTTTCTTCGACTTCCACTTCTTCTACTGTTTCTATGGCTTCTGCCTCCTCGTATTTTATTTCGATTTTTTTCTATGGCTTCTGCATCTTCGACTTTTTCTTCGACTTCTACTTCTTCGACTGTTTCTATGGCTTCTGCCTCCTCGTATTTTACTTCGATTTTTTTCTATGGCTTCTGCTTGTTCGACTTCTACTTGTTCGACTTTTTCTATGGCTTCTGCTTCTTCGACTTTTTTTCGAATTTTTCTATGGCTTCTGCCTCTTCGACATTTTCTTCGATTTTTTTCGATGGCCTCTGCCTCTTCTGCATTTTCTATGGCTTCTGCCTGTTCGACTTTTACTTCGAATTTTTTCTATGGCTTCTGCCACTTCGACTTCTACTTGGACTTTTGCTATGGCTTCTGCCTCTTCGACTTTTTCTTTGACTTTTTCTTCGACTTCTACTTCTTCGACTGTTTCTGTGGCTTCTGCCTCTTCGACTTCTACTTCTTTGAGTTTTTCTATGGCTTCTGCATCTTCGACTTTTTCTTCAACTTCTACTTCTTCGACTTTTTCTATGGCTTCTGTCTCTTCGAGTTTTTCTTCGATTTTTTTCTATGGCTTCTGCCACTTCGACTTCTACTTCGACTTTTGCTATGGCTTCTGCTTCTTCGACTTTTTCTTCGACTTCTACTTCTTCGACTTTTTCTATGGCTTCTGCCTGTTAGACTTTTACTTCGAATTTTTTCTATGGCTTCTGCCTCTTCGACTTTTTCTTCGACTTCTACTTCTTCGACTGTTTCTATGGCTTCTGCCTCCTCGTATTTTACTTCGATTTTTTTCTATGGCTTCTGCTTGTTCGACTTCTACTTCTTCGACTTTTTCTATGGATTCTGCTTCTTCGACTTTTTCTTCGACTTCCACTTCTTCTACTGTTTCTATGGCTTCTGCCTCCTCGTATGTTACTTCGATTTTTTTCTATGGCTTCTGCTTGTTCGACTTCTACTTCTTTGACTTTTTCTATGGCTTCTGCTTCTTCGACTTTTTCTTCGACTTCCACTTCTTCTACTGTTTCTATGGCTTCTGCCTCCTCGTATTTTACTTCGATTTTTTTCTATGGCTTCTGCATCTTCGACTTTTTCTTCGACTTCTACTTCTTCGACTGTTTCTATGGCTTCTGCCTCCTCGTATTTTACTTCGATTTTTTTCTATGGCTTCTGCTTCTTCGACTTTTTTTCGAATTTTTCTATGGCTTCTGCCTCTTCGACATTTTCTTCGATTTTTTTCGATGGCTTCTGCCTCTTCGGCATTTTCTATGGCTTCTGCCTGTTCGACTTTTACTTCGAATTTTTTCTATGGCTTCTGCCACTTCGACTTCTACTTGGACTTTTGCTATGGCTTCTGCCTCTTCGAATTTTCTTCGACTTTTTCTTCGACTTCTACTTCTTCGACTGTTTCTGTGGCTTCTGCCTCTTCGACTTCTACTTCTTTGAGTTTTTCTATGGCTTCTGCATCTTCGACTTTTTCTTCAACTTCTACTTCTTCGACTTTTTCTATGGCTTCTGTCTCTTCGAGTTTTTCTTCGATTTTTTTCTATGGCTTCTGCCACTTCGACTTCTACTTCGACTTTTGCTATGGCTTCTGCTTCTTTGAATTTTTCTTCAACCACTACTTCCTAGACTGTTTCTATGGCTTCTGCCTCCTCGTATTTTACTTCGATTTTTTTCTATGGCTTCTGCTTGTTCGACTTTTGCTTCTTCGACTTTTTTTCAAATTTTTCTATGGCTTCTGCCTCTTCGACTTTTTCTATGGATTCTGCCTCTTCGACTTTTTCTTCGAATTCTACTTCTTCGACTTTCTTTTCGAATTTTTCTATGACTTCTGCATCTTCAACTTTTTCTATGGCTTCTGCCTCTTCGAATTTTTCTATGACTTCTGCATCTTCAACTTTTTCTTCGACTCCTACTTCTTCGACTTTTTTCTTTTCGATTTTTCTATGACTTATGCATCTTCGACTTTTTCTTCAACTTCGACTTCTACTTCTTCGACTTTTTCTATGGCTTCTGCCTATTCGACTTTTACTTCGAATTTTTTCTATGGCTTCTGCCACTTCGACTTCTACTTCGACTTTTGCTATGGCGTCTGCCTCTTCGACTTTTTCTTCGACTTCTACTTCTTCGACTGTTTCTGTGGCTTCTGCCTCTTCGACTTCTACTTCTTCGACTGTTTCTATGGCTTCTGCCTCCTCGTATTTTACTTCGATTTTTTTCTATGGCTTCTGCTTGTTCGACTTCTACTTCTTCGACTTTTTCTATGGCTTCTGCTTCTTCGACTTTTTTTCGAATTTTTCTATGGCTTCTGCCTCTTCGGCATTTTCTTCTATTTTTTTCTATGGCTTCTGCCTCTTCGACATTTTCTTCATTTTTTTTCTATGGTTTCTACTTCTTCGACTTTTTCTATGGCTTCTGCTTGTTCGACTTCTGTTTCTTCGACTTTTTCTTCGACTTCTACTTGTTCGACTTTTTCTATGGCTTCTGCTTGTTCGACTTCTACTTGTTCGACTTTTTCTATGGCTTCAGCCTCTTCGACTTTTTCTTCGACCTCTACTTCTTGGACTGTTTCTATGGCTTCTGCCTCCTCGTATTTTACTTTGATTTTTTTCTATGGCTTCTGCTTGTTCGACTTCTACTTCTTCGACTTTTTCTATCGCTTCTGCCTCTTCGACTTCTACTTCTTCGACTTTTTCTATGGCTTCTGCATCTTCGACTTTTTCTTCGACTTCTACTTCTTCGACTTTTTCTATGTCTTCTGCGTCTTCGACTTTTTCTTCGACTTCTACTTCTTCGACTGTTTCTATGGCTTCTGCCTCCTCGTATTTTACTTCGATTTTTTTCTATGGCTTCTGCTTGTTCGACTTTTGCTTCTTCGACTTTTTTTCAAATTTTTCTATGGCTTCTGCCTCTTCGACTTTTTCTATGGATTCTGCCTCTTCGACTTTTTCTTCGAATTCTACTTCTTCGACTTTCTTTTCGAATTTTTCTATGACTTCTGCATCTTCAACTTTTTCTATGGCTTCTGCCTCTTCGAATTTTTCTATGACTTCTGCATCTTCAACTTTTTCTTCGACTCCTACTTCTTCGACTTTTTCTTTTCGATTTTTCTATGACTTATGCATCTTCGACTTTTTCTTCAACTTCGACTTCTACTTCTTCGACTTTTTCTATGGCTTCTGCCTATTCGACTTTTACTTCGAATTTTTTCTATGGCTTCTGCCACTTCGACTTCTACTTCGACTTTTGCTATGGCGTCTGCCTCTTCGACTTTTTCTTCGACTTCTACTTCTTCGACTGTTTCTGTGGCTTCTGCCTCTTCGACTTCTACTTCTTCGACTGTTTCTATGGCTTCTGCCTCCTCGTATTTTACTTCGATTTTTTTCTATGGCTTCTGCTTGTTCGACTTCTACTTCTTCGACTTTTTCTATGGCTTCTGCTTCTTCGACTTTTTTTCGAATTTTTCTATGGCTTCTGCCTCTTCGGCATTTTCTTCTATTTTTTTCTATGGCTTCTGCCTCTTCGACATTTTCTTCATTTTTTTTCTATGGTTTCTACTTCTTCGACTTTTTCTATGGCTTCTGCTTGTTCGACTTCTGTTTCTTCGACTTTTTCTTCGACTTCTACTTGTTCGACTTTTTCTATGGCTTCTGCTTGTTCGACTTCTACTTGTTCGACTTTTTCTATGGCTTCTGCCTCTTCGACTTTTTCTTCGACCTCTACTTCTTGGACTGTTTCTATGGCTTCTGCCTCCTCGTATTTTACTTTGATTTTTTTCTATGGCTTCTGCTTGTTCGACTTCTACTTCTTCGACTTTTTCTATCGCTTCTGCCTCTTCGACTTCTACTTCTTCGACTTTTTCTATGGCTTCTGCATCTTCGACTTTTTCTTCGACTTCTACTTCTTCGACTTTTTCTATGTCTTCTGCGTCTTCGACTTTTTCTTCGACTTCTACTTCTTCGACTGTTTCTATGGCTTCTGCCTCCTCGTATTTTACTTCGATTTTTTTCTATGGCTTTTGCTTGTTCGACTTTTGTTTCTTTGACTTTTTTTCGAATTTTTCTATAGCTTCTGCCTCTTTGACATTTTCTTCGATTTTTTTCTGTCTTCTGCCTCTTTGACTTTTTCTTCGACTTCTACTTCTTCGACTTTTTCTATGGCTTCTGCCTGTTAGACTTTTACCTCGAATTTTTTCTATGGCTTCTGCCTCTTCGACTTTTTCTTCGACTTCTACTTCTTCGACTGTTTCTATGGCTTCTGCCTCTTCGACTTTTTTTTTTTCGACTTTTTCTATGACTTTTGCATCTTCGACTTTTTCTTCGACTTCTACTTCTTCGACTTTTTTTATGGCTTCTGCCTGTTCGACTTTTACTTCGAATTTTTTCTATGGCTTCTGCCACTTCGACTTCTACTTCGACTTTTGCTATGGCGTCTGCCTCTTCGACTTTTTCTTCGACTTCTACTTCTTCGACTGTTTCTGTGGCCTCTGCCTCTTCGACTTCTACTTCTTTGAGTTTTTCTATGGCTTCTGCATCTTCGACTTTTTTTTCAACTTCTACTTCTTCGACATTTTCTATGGCTTCTGTCTCTTCGACTTTTTCTTCGATTTTTTTTTATTTCTTCTGCGCCTTCGACTTTTTCTTCGACTTCCACTTCTTCTACTGTTTCTATGGCTTCTGCCTCCTCGTATTTTACTTCGATTTTTTTCCATGGCTTCTGCTTGTTCGACTTTTGTTTCTTTGACTTTTTTTCGAATTTTTCTATGGCTTTTGCCTCTTCGACATTTTCTTCGATTTTTTTCTATGACTTCTGCCTCTTCGACTTTTTCTTCGACTTCTACTTCTTCGACTTTTTCTATGGCTTCTGCCTGTTAGACTTTTACTTCGAATTTTTTCTATGGCTTCTGCCTCTTCGACTTTTTCTTCGACTTCTACTTCTTCGACTGTTTCTATGGCTTCTGCCTCCTCGTATTTTACTTCGATTTTTTTCTATGGCTTCTGCTTGTTCGACTTCTACTTCTTCGACTTTTTCTTCGACTTCCACTTCTTCTACTGTTTCTATGGCTTCTGTCTCCTCGTATTTTACTTCGATTTTTTTCTATGACTTCTGCTTGTTCGACTTCTACTTCTTCGAATTTTTCTATGGCTTCTGCTTCTTCGACTTTTTCTTCGACTTCCACTTCTTCTACTGTTTCTATTGCTTCTGCCTCCTCGTATTTTATTTCGATTTTTTTCTATGGCTTCTGCATCTTCGACTTTTTCTTCGACTTCTACTTCTTCGACTGTTTCTATGGCTTCTGCCTCCTCGTATTTTACTTCGATTTTTTTCTATGGCTTCTGCTTGTTCGACTTCTACTTGTTCGACTTTTTCTATGGCTTCTGCTTCTTCGACTTTTTTTCGAATTTTTCTATGGCTTCTGCCTCTTCGACATTTTCTTCGATTTTTTTCGATGGCCTCTGCCTCTTCTGCATTTTCTATGGCTTCTGCCTGTTCGACTTTTACTTCGAATTTTTTCTATGGCTTCTGCCACTTCGACTTCTACTTGGACTTTTGCTATGGCTTCTGCCTCTTCGACTTTTTCTTTGACTTTTTCTTCGACTTCTACTTCTTCGACTGTTTCTGTGGCTTCTGCCTCTTCGACTTCTACTTCTTTGAGTTTTTCTATGGCTTCTGCATCTTCGACTTTTTCTTCAACTTCTACTTCTTCGACTTTTTCTATGGCTTCTGTCTCTTCGAGTTTTTCTTCGATTTTTTTCTATGGCTTCTGCCACTTCGACTTCTACTTCGACTTTTGCTATGGCTTCTGCTTCTTCGACTTTTTCTTCGACTTCTACTTCTTCGACTTTTTCTATGGCTTCTGCCTGTTAGACTTTTACTTCGAATTTTTTCTATGGCTTCTGCCTCTTCGACTTTTTCTTCGACTTCTACTTCTTCGACTGTTTCTATGGCTTCTGCCTCCTCGTATTTTACTTCGATTTTTTTCTATGGCTTCTGCTTGTTCGACTTCTACTTCTTCGACTTTTTCTATGGATTCTGCTTCTTCGACTTTTTCTTCGACTTCCACTTCTTCTACTGTTTCTATGGCTTCTGCCTCCTCGTATGTTACTTCGATTTTTTTCTATGGCTTCTGCTTGTTCGACTTCTACTTCTTTGACTTTTTCTATGGCTTCTGCTTCTTCGACTTTTTCTTCGACTTCCACTTCTTCTACTGTTTCTATGGCTTCTGCCTCCTCGTATTTTACTTCGATTTTTTTCTATGGCTTCTGCATCTTCGACTTTTTCTTCGACTTCTACTTCTTCGACTGTTTCTATGGCTTCTGCCTCCTCGTATTTTACTTCGATTTTTTTCTATGGCTTCTGCTTCTTCGACTTTTTTTCGAATTTTTCTATGGCTTCTGCCTCTTCGACATTTTCTTCGATTTTTTTCGATGGCTTCTGCCTCTTCGGCATTTTCTATGGCTTCTGCCTGTTCGACTTTTACTTCGAATTTTTTCTATGGCTTCTGCCACTTCGACTTCTACTTGGACTTTTGCTATGGCTTCTGCCTCTTCGACTTTTTCTTCGACTTTTTCTTCGACTTCTACTTCTTCGACTGTTTCTGTGGCTTCTGCCTCTTCGACTTCTACTTCTTTGAGTTTTTCTATGGCTTCTGCATCTTCGACTTTTTCTTCAACTTCTACTTCTTCGACTTTTTCTATGGCTTCTGTCTCTTCGAGTTTTTCTTCGATTTTTTTCTATGGCTTCTGCCACTTCGACTTCTACTTCGACTTTTGCTATGGCTTCTGCTTCTTTGAATTTTTCTTCAACCACTACTTCCTAGACTGTTTCTATGGCTTCTGCCTCCTCGTATTTTACTTCGATTTTTTTCTATGGCTTCAGCTTGTTCGACTTTTGCTTCTTCGACTTTTTTTCAAATTTTTCTATGGCTTCTGCCTCTTCGACTTTTTCTATGGATTCTGCCTCTTCGACTTTTTCTTCGAATTCTACTTCTTCGACTTTCTTTTCGAATTTTTCTATGACTTCTGCATCTTCAACTTTTTCTATGGCTTCTGCCTCTTCGAATTTTTCTATGACTTCTGCATCTTCAACTTTTTCTTCGACTCCTACTTCTTCGACTTTTTCTTTTCGATTTTTCTATGACTTATGCATCTTCGACTTTTTCTTCAACTTCGACTTCTACTTCTTCGACTTTTTCTATGGCTTCTGCCTATTCGACTTTTACTTCGAATTTTTTCTATGGCTTCTGCCACTTCGACTTCTACTTCGACTTTTGCTATGGCGTCTGCCTCTTCGACTTTTTCTTCGACTTCTACTTCTTTGACTGTTTCTGTGGCTTCTGCCTCTTCGACTTCTACTTCTTCGACTGTTTCTATGGCTTCTGCCTCCTCGTATTTTACTTCGATTTTTTTCTATGGCTTCTGCTTGTTCGACTTCTACTTCTTCGACTTTTTCTATGGCTTCTGCTTCTTCGACTTTTTTTCGAATTTTTCTATGGCTTCTGCCTCTTCGGCATTTTCTTCTATTTTTTTCTATGGCTTCTGCCTCTTCGACATTTTCTTCATTTTTTTTCTATGGTTTCTACTTCTTCGACTTTTTCTATGGCTTCTGCTTGTTCGACTTCTGTTTCTTCGACTTTTTCTTCGACTTCTACTTGTTCGACTTTTTCTATGGCTTCTGCTTGTTCGACTTCTACTTGTTCGACTTTTTCTATGGCTTCAGCCTCTTCGACTTTTTCTTCGACCTCTACTTCTTGGACTGTTTCTATGGCTTCTGCCTCCTCGTATTTTACTTTGATTTTTTTCTATGGCTTCTGCTTGTTCGACTTCTACTTCTTCGACTTTTTCTATCGCTTCTGCCTCTTCGACTTCTACTTCTTCGACTTTTTCTATGGCTTCTGCATCTTCGACTTTTTCTTCGACTTCTACTTCTTCGACTTTTTCTATGTCTTCTGCGTCTTCGACTTTTTCTTCGACTTCTACTTCTTCGACTGTTTCTATGGCTTCTGCCTCCTCGTATTTTACTTCGATTTTTTTCTATGGCTTCTGCTTGTTCGACTTTTGCTTCTTCGACTTTTTTTCAAATTTTTCTATGGCTTCTGCCTCTTCGACTTTTTCTATGGATTCTGCCTCTTCGACTTTTTCTTCGAATTCTACTTCTTCGACTTTCTTTTCGAATTTTTCTATGACTTCTGCATCTTCAACTTTTTCTATGGCTTCTGCCTCTTCGAATTTTTCTATGACTTCTGCATCTTCAACTTTTTCTTCGACTCCTACTTCTTCGACTTTTTCTTTTCGATTTTTCTATGACTTATGCATCTTCGACTTTTTCTTCAACTTCGACTTCTACTTCTTCGACTTTTTCTATGGCTTCTGCCTATTCGACTTTTACTTCGAATTTTTTCTATGGCTTCTGCCACTTCGACTTCTACTTCGACTTTTGCTATGGCGTCTGCCTCTTCGACTTTTTCTTCGACTTCTACTTCTTCGACTGTTTCTGTGGCTTCTGCCTCTTCGACTTCTACTTCTTCGACTGTTTCTATGGCTTCTGCCTCCTCGTATTTTACTTCGATTTTTTTCTATGGCTTCTGCTTGTTCGACTTCTACTTCTTCGACTTTTTCTATGGCTTCTGCTTCTTCGACTTTTTTTCGAATTTTTCTATGGCTTCTGCCTCTTCGGCATTTTCTTCTATTTTTTTCTATGGCTTCTGCCTCTTCGACATTTTCTTCATTTTTTTTCTATGGTTTCTACTTCTTCGACTTTTTCTATGGCTTCTGCTTGTTCGACTTCTGTTTCTTCGACTTTTTCTTCGACTTCTACTTGTTCGACTTTTTCTATGGCTTCTGCTTGTTCGACTTCTACTTGTTCGACTTTTTCTATGGCTTCTGCCTCTTCGACTTTTTCTTCGACCTCTACTTCTTGGACTGTTTCTATGGCTTCTGCCTCCTCGTATTTTACTTTGATTTTTTTCTATGGCTTCTGCTTGTTCGACTTCTACTTCTTCGACTTTTTCTATCGCTTCTGCCTCTTCGACTTCTACTTCTTCGACTTTTTCTATGGCTTCTGCATCTTCGACTTTTTCTTCGACTTCTACTTCTTCGACTTTTTCTATGTCTTCTGCGTCTTCGACTTTTTCTTCGACTTCTACTTCTTCGACTGTTTCTATGGCTTCTGCCTCCTCGTATTTTACTTCGATTTTTTTCTATGGCTTTTGCTTGTTCGACTTTTGTTTCTTTGACTTTTTTTCGAATTTTTCTATAGCTTCTGCCTCTTTGACATTTTCTTCGATTTTTTTCTGTCTTCTGCCTCTTTGACTTTTTCTTCGACTTCTACTTCTTCGACTTTTTCTATGGCTTCTGCCTGTTAGACTTTTACCTCGAATTTTTTCTATGGCTTCTGCCTCTTCGACTTTTTCTTCGACTTCTACTTCTTCGACTGTTTCTATGGCTTCTGCCTCTTCGACTTTTTTTTTTTCGACTTTTTCTATGACTTTTGCATCTTCGACTTTTTCTTCGACTTCTACTTCTTCGACTTTTTTTATGGCTTCTGCCTGTTCGACTTTTACTTCGAATTTTTTCTATGGCTTCTGCCACTTCGACTTCTACTTCGACTTTTGCTATGGCGTCTGCCTCTTCGACTTTTTCTTCGACTTCTACTTCTTCGACTGTTTCTGTGGCCTCTGCCTCTTCGACTTCTACTTCTTTGAGTTTTTCTATGGCTTCTGCATCTTCGACTTTTTTTTCAACTTCTACTTCTTCGACATTTTCTATGGCTTCTGTCTCTTCGACTTTTTCTTCGATTTTTTTTTATTTCTTCTGCGCCTTCGACTTTTTCTTCGACTTCCACTTCTTCTACTGTTTCTATGGCTTCTGCCTCCTCGTATTTTACTTCGATTTTTTTCCATGGCTTCTGCTTGTTCGACTTTTGTTTCTTTGACTTTTTTTCGAATTTTTCTATGGCTTTTGCCTCTTCGACATTTTCTTCGATTTTTTTCTATGACTTCTGCCTCTTCGACTTTTTCTTCGACTTCTACTTCTTCGACTTTTTCTATGGCTTCTGCCTGTTAGACTTTTACTTCGAATTTTTTCTATGGCTTCTGCCTCTTCGACTTTTTCTTCGACTTCTACTTCTTCGACTGTTTCTATGGCTTCTGCCTCCTCGTATTTTACTTCGATTTTTTTCTATGGCTTCTGCTTGTTCGACTTCTACTTCTTCGACTTTTTCTTCGACTTCCACTTCTTCTACTGTTTCTATGGCTTCTGTCTCCTCGTATTTTACTTCGATTTTTTTCTATGACTTCTGCTTGTTCGACTTCTACTTCTTCGAATTTTTCTATGGCTTCTGCTTCTTCGACTTTTTCTTCGACTTCCACTTCTTCTACTGTTTCTATTGCTTCTGCCTCCTCGTATTTTATTTCGATTTTTTTCTATGGCTTCTGCATCTTCGACTTTTTCTTCGACTTCTACTTCTTCGACTGTTTCTATGGCTTCTGCCTCCTCGTATTTTACTTCGATTTTTTTCTATGGCTTCTGCTTGTTCGACTTCTACTTGTTCGACTTTTTCTATGGCTTCTGCTTCTTCGACTTTTTTTCGAATTTTTCTATGGCTTCTGCCTCTTCGACATTTTCTTCGATTTTTTTCGATGGCCTCTGCCTCTTCTGCATTTTCTATGGCTTCTGCCTGTTCGACTTTTACTTCGAATTTTTTCTATGGCTTCTGCCACTTCGACTTCTACTTGGACTTTTGCTATGGCTTCTGCCTCTTCGACTTTTTCTTTGACTTTTTCTTCGACTTCTACTTCTTCGACTGTTTCTGTGGCTTCTGCCTCTTCGACTTCTACTTCTTTGAGTTTTTCTATGGCTTCTGCATCTTCGACTTTTTCTTCAACTTCTACTTCTTCGACTTTTTCTATGGCTTCTGTCTCTTCGAGTTTTTCTTCGATTTTTTTCTATGGCTTCTGCCACTTCGACTTCTACTTCGACTTTTGCTATGGCTTCTGCTTCTTTGACTTTTTCTTCGACCTCTACTTCTTAGACTGTTTCTGTGGCTTCTGCCTCTTCGACTTCTACTTCTTTGAGTTTTTCTATGGCTTCTGCATCTTCGACTTTTTTTTCAACATCTACTTCTTCGACTTTTTCTATGGCTTCTGTCTCTTCGACTTTTTCTTCGATTTTTTTTTATGTCTTCTGGGTCTTCGACTTTTTCTTCGACTTCTACTTCTTTGACTGTTTCTATGGCTTCTGCCTCCTCGTATTTTACTTCGATTTTTTTCCATGGCTTCTGCTTGTTCGACTTTTGTTTCTTTGACTTTTTTTCGAATTTTTCTATGGCTTCTGCCTCTTCGACATTTTCTTCGATTTTTTTCTATGGCTTCTGCCTCTTCGACATTTTCTTCGATTTTTTTCTATGGTTTCTACTTCTTCGACTTTTTCTATGGATTCTGCCTGTTCGACTTTTACTTCGAATTTTTTCTATGGCTTCTGCCTGTTCGACTTTTACTTCGACTTTTTTCTATGGCTTCTGCCTCTTCGACTTTTTCTTCGACTTTTTCTTCGACTTCTACTTCTTTGACTGTTTCTATGGCTTCTGCCTCTTCGACATTTTCTTCTATTTTTTTCTATGGCTTCTGCATCTTCGACTTTTTCTTCAACTTCTACTTCTTCGACTTTTTCTATGGCTTCTGTCTCTTCGACTTTTTCTTCGACTTCTACTTCTTCGACTTTTTCTATGGCTTCTGCCTGTTAGACTTTTACTTCAAATTTTTTCTATGGCTTCTGCCTCTTCGACTTTTTCTTCGACTTTTTCTTCGACTTCTACTTCTTTGACTGTTTCTATGGCTTCTGCCTCTTCGACATTTTCTTCTATTTTTTTCTATGGCTTCTGCATCTTCGACTTTTTCTTCAACTTCTACTTCTTCGACTTTTTCTATGGCTTCTGTCTCTTCGAGTTTTTCTTCGATTTTTTTCTATGGCTTCTGCCACTTCGACTTCTACTTCGACTTTTGCTATGGCTTCTGCTTCTTTGACTTTTTCTTCGACCTCTACTTCTTAGACTGTTTCTATGGCTTCTGCCTCCTCGTATTTTACTTCGATTTTTTTCTATGGCTTCTGCCTCTTCGACTTTTTCTTCGACTTCTACTTCTTCGACTTTTTCTATGGCTTCTGTCTCTTCGAGTTTTTCTTCGATTTTTTTCTATGGGTTCTGCCACTTCGACTTCTACTTCGACTTTTGCTATGGCTTCTGCTTCTTTGACTTTTTCTTCGACCTCTACTTCTTAGACTGTTTCTATGGCTTCTGCCTCCTCGTATTTTACTTCGATTTTTTTCTATGGCTTCTGCCTCTTCGACTTTTTCTATGGATTCTGCCTCTTCGACTTTTTCTTCGAATTCTACTTCTTCGACTTTCTTTTCGAATTTTTCTATGACTTCTGCATCTTCAACTTTTTCTATGGCTTCTGCCTCTTCGACTTCGATTTTTTTCTATAACTTCTGCCTCGTCAACTTTTTCTTCGACTTCTACTTCTTCGACTTTTTCTTTTCGATTTTTCTATGACTTATGCATCTTCGACTTTTTCTTCAACTTCGACTTCTACTTCTTCGACTTTTTCTATGGCTTCTGCCTATTCGACTTTTACTTCGAATTTTTTCTATGGCTTCTGCCACTTCGACTTCTACTTCGACTTTTGCTATGGCTTCTGCTTCTTTGACTTTTTCTTCGACCTCTACTTCTTAGACTGTTTCTATGGCTTCTGCCTCCTCGTATTTTACTTCGATTTTTTTCTATGGCTTCTGCCTCTTCGACTTTTTCTATGGATTCTGCCTCTTCGACTTTTTCTTCGAATTCTACTTCTTCGACTTTCTTTTCGAATTTTTCTATGACTTCTGCATCTTCAACTTTTTCTATGGATTCTGCCTCTTCGACTTCGATTTTTTTCTATAACTTCTGCCTCGTCAACTTTTTCTTCGACTTCTACTTCTTCGACTTTTTCTATGGCTTCTGCCTATTCGACTTTTACTTCGAATTTTTTCTATGGCTTCTGCCACTTCGACTTCTACTTCGACTTTTGCTATGGCGTCTGCCTCTTTGACTTTTTCTTCGACTTCTACTTCTTCGACTGTTTCTGTGGCTTCTGCCTCTTCGACTTCTACTTCTTCGACTGTTTCTATGGCTTCTGCCTCCTCGTATTTTACTTCGATTTTTTTCTATGGCTTCTGCTTGTTCGACTTCTACTTCTTCGACTTTTTCTATGGCTTCTGCTTCTTCGACTTTTTCTTCGACTTCCACTTCTTCTACTGTTTCTATGGCTTCTGCCTCCTCGTATTTTACTTCGATTTTTTTCTATGGCTTCTGCTTGTTCGACTTCTACTTCTTCGACTTTTTCTATGGCTTCTGCTTCTTCGACTTTTTCTTCGACTTCCACTTCTTCTACTGTTTCTATGGCTTCTGCCTCCTCGTATTTTACTTCGATTTTTTTCTATGGCTTCTGCATCTTCGACTTTTTCTTCGACTTCCACTTCTTCTACTGTTTCTATGGCTTCTGCCTCCTCGTATTTTACTTCGATTTTTTTCTATGGCTTCTGCTTGTTCGACTTCTACTTCTTCGACTTTTTCTATGGCTTCTGCTTCTTCGACTTTTTCTTCGACTTCCACTTCTTCTACTGTTTCTATGGCTTCTGCCTCCTCGTATTTTACTTCGATTTTTTTCTATGGCTTCTGCCTCCTCGTATTTTACTTCGATTTTTTTCTATGGCTTCTGCCTCTTCGACTTTTTCTATGGATTCTGCCTCTTCGACTTTTTCTTCGAATTCTACTTCTTCGACTTTCTTTTCGAATTTTTCTATGACTTCTGCATCTTCAACTTTTTCTATGGCTTCTGCCTCTTCGACTTCGATTTTTTTCTATAACTTCTGCCTCGTCAACTTTTTCTTCGACTTCTACTTCTTCGACTTTTTCTTTTCGATTTTTCTATGACTTATGCATCTTCGACTTTTTCTTCAACTTCGACTTCTACTTCTTCGACTTTTTCTATGGCTTCTGCCTATTCGACTTTTACTTCGAATTTTTTCTATGGCTTCTGCCACTTCGACTTCTACTTCGACTTTTGCTATGGCTTCTGCTTCTTTGACTTTTTCTTCGACCTCTACTTCTTAGACTGTTTCTATGGCTTCTGCCTCCTCGTATTTTACTTCGATTTTTTTCTATGGCTTCTGCCTCTTCGACTTTTTCTATGGATTCTGCCTCTTCGACTTTTTCTTCGAATTCTACTTCTTCGACTTTCTTTTCGAATTTTTCTATGACCTCTGCATCTTCAACTTTTTCTATGGATTCTGCCTCTTCGACTTCGATTTTTTTCTATAACTTCTGCCTCGTCAACTTTTTCTTCGACTTCTACTTCTTCGACTTTTTCTATGGCTTCTGCCTATTCGACTTTTACTTCGAATTTTTTCTATGGCTTCTGCCACTTCGACTTCTACTTCGACTTTTGCTATGGCGTCTGCCTCTTTGACTTTTTCTTCGACTTCTACTTCTTCGACTGTTTCTGTGGCTTCTGCCTCTTCGACTTCTACTTCTTCGACTGTTTCTATGGCTTCTGCCTCCTCGTATTTTACTTCGATTTTTTTCTATGGCTTCTGCTTGTTCGACTTCTACTTCTTCGACTTTTTCTATGGCTTCTGCTTCTTCGACTTTTTCTTCGACTTCCACTTCTTCTACTGTTTCTATGGCTTCTGCCTCCTCGTATTTTACTTCGATTTTTTTCTATGGCTTCTGCTTGTTCGACTTCTACTTCTTCGACTTTTTCTATGGCTTCTGCTTCTTCGACTTTTTCTTCGACTTCCACTTCTTCTACTGTTTCTATGGCTTCTGCCTCCTCGTATTTTACTTCGATTTTTTTCTATGGCTTCTGCATCTTCGACTTTTTCTTCGACTTCTACTTCTTCGACTGTTTCTATGGCTTCTGCCTCCTCGTATTTTACTTCGATTTTTTTCTATGGCTTCTGCCTCTTCGACTTCTACTTCTTCGACTTTTTCTATGGCGTCTACCTCTTCGACTTTTTTTTTTTTGACTTTTTCTATGACTTCTGCATCTGCGATTTTTTCTTCGAATTCTACTTCTTCGACTTTTTCTATGGCTTCTGCCTGTTAGACTTTTACTTCGAATTTTTTCTATGGCTTCTGCCTCTTCGACATTTTCTTCAACTTCTACTTCTTCGACTGTTTCTATGGCTTCTGCCTCTTCGACTTCTACTTCTTCGACTTTTTCTATGGCTTCTGTCTCTTCGACTTTTTTTTTTTCCGACTTTTTCTATGACTTCTGCATCTGCGACTTTTTCTTCGAATTCTACTTCTTCGACTTTTTCTATGGCTTTTTTTTCTATGGCTTCTGCTTGTTCGACTTTCTCTATGGCTTCTGTCTCTTCGACTTTTTCTTCGATTTTTTTTTATATCTTCTGCGTCTTCAACTTTTTCTTCGACTTCTACTTCTTCGACTGTTTCTATGGCTTCTGCCTCCTCGTATTTTACTTCGATTTTTTTCTATGGCTTTTGCTTGTTCGACTTTTGTTTCTTTGACTTTTTTTCGAATTTTTCTATGGCTTCTGCCTCTTCGACATTTTCTTCGATTTTCTTCTATGTCTTCTGCCTCTTCGACTTTTTCTTCGACTTCTACTTCTTCGACTTTTTCTATGGCTTCTCGACTTTCTTCGACTTTCTTCGACTGTTCTATGGCTTCGCTTCGATTCTTCGATTTTTCTATGGCTTCTGCTTCTTCGACTTTTTCTTCGACTTCCACTTCTTCTACTGTTTCTATGGCTTCTGCCTCCTCGTATTTTACTTCGATTTTTTTCTATGGCTTCTGCTTGTTCGACTTCTACTTCTTCGACTTTTTCTATGGCTTCTGCTTCTTCAACTGTTTCTATGGCTTCTGCCTCCTCGTATTTTACTTCGATTTTTTTCTATGGCTTCTGCTTGTTCGACTTCTACTTCTTCGACTTTTTATATGGCTTCTGCTTCTTCGACTTCTACTTCTACTGTTTCTATGGCTTCTGCCTCCTCGTATTTTACTTCGATTTTTTTCTATGGCTTCTGCTTCTTCGACTTCTACTTGTTCGACTTTTTCTATGGCTTCTGCCTCTTCGACTTCTACTTCTTCGACTTTTTCTATGGCTTCTGCTTCTTCGACTTTTTCTTCGACTTCCACTTCTTCTACTGTTTCTATGGCTTCTGCCTCCTCGTATTTTACTTCGATTTTTTTCTATGGCTTCTGCTTGTTCGACTTCTACTTCTTCGACTTTTGCTATGGCTTCTGCCTCTTCGACTTTTTCTTCGACTTCTACTTCTTCGACTGTTTCTGTGGCTTCTGCCTCCTCGTATTTTACTTTGATTTTTTTCTATGGCTTCTACTTGTTCGACTTCTACTTCTTCGACTTTTTCTATGGCTTCTGCTTCTTCGACTTCTACTTCTACTGTTTCTATGGCTTCTGCCTCCTCGTATTTTACTTCGATTTTTTTCTATGGCTTCTGCTTGTTCGACTTCTACTTCTTCGACTTTTTCTATGGCTTCTGCCTCTTCGACTTCTACTTCTTCGACTTTTTCTATGGCGTCTGCCTTTTCGACTTTTTTTTTTCGACTTTTTCTATGACTTCTGCATCTGCAACTTTTTCTTCGACTTCGACTTCTTCGACTTTTTCTATGGCTTCTGCATCTTCGACTTTTTCTTCGAATTCTACTTCTTCGACTTTTTCTATGGCTTTTTTTTCTATGGTTTCTGCTTGTTCGACTTCTACTTCTTCGACTTTTTCTATGGCTTCTGTCTCTTCGACTTTTTCTTCGATTTTTTTTTATGTCTTCTGCGTTTTCGACTTTTTCTTCGACTTCTACTTCTTCGACTGTTTCTATGGCTTCTGCCTCCTCGTATTTTACTTCGATTTTTTTCTATGGCTTTTGCTTGTTCGACTTTTGTTTCTTTGACTTTTTTTCGAATTTTTCTATGGCTTCTGCCTCTTCGACATTTTCTTCTATTTTTTTCTATGTCTTCTGCCTCTTCGACTTTTTCTTCGACTTCTACTTCTTCGACTTTTTCTATGGCTTCTGCCTGTTAGACTTTTACTTCGAATTTTTTCTATGGCTTCTGCCTCTTCGACTTTTTCTTCGACTTCTATTTCTTCGACTGTTTCTATGGCTTCTGCCTCCTCGTATTTTACCTCGATTTTTTTCTATGGCTTCTGCTTGTTCGACTTCTACTTCTTCGACTTTTTCTATGGCTTCTGCTTCTTCGACTTTTTCTTCGACTTCCACTTCTTCTACTGTTTCTATGGCTTCTGCCTCCTCGTATTTTACTTCGATTTTTTTCTATGACATCTGCTTGTTCGACTTCTACTTCTTCGACTTTTGCTATGGCTTCTGCCCCTTCGACTTTTTCTTCGACTTCCACTTCTTCTACTGTTTCTATGGCTTCTGCCTCCTCGTATTTTACTTCGATTTTTTTCTATGACATCTGCTTGTTCGACTTCTACTTCTTCTACTGTTTCTATGGCTTCTGCCTCCTCGTATTTTACTTCGATTTTTTTCTATGGCTTCTGCTTCTTCGACTTCTACTTGTTCGACTTTTTCTATGGCTTCTGCTTCTTCGACTTCTACTTCTACTGTTTCTATGGCTTCTGCCTCCTCGTATTTTACTTCGATTTTTTTCTATGGCTTCTGCTTGTTCGACTTCTACTTGTTCGACTTTTTCTATGGCTTCTGCCTCTTCGACTTCTACTTCTTCGACTTTTTCTATGGCGTCTGCCTCTTCGACTTTTTTTTTTTTTGACTTTTTCTATGACTTCTGCATCTGCGACTTTTTCTTCGAATTCTACTTCTTCGACTTTTTCTATGGCTTCTGTCTCTTCGACTTTTTCTTCGAATTTTTTCTATGGCTTCTGCCTCTTCGACTTTTTCTTCGACTTCTACTTCTTCGACTGTTTCTATGGTTTCTGCCTCCTCGTATTTTACTTCGATTTTTTTCTATGGCTTCTGCTTGTTCGACTTCTACTTCTTCGACTTTTTCTATGGCTTCTGCTTCTTCAACTTTTTTTCGAATTTTTCTATGGCTTCTGCCTCTTCGACATTTTCTTCGATTTTTTTCTATGGCTTCTGCCTCTTCGACATTTTCTTCGATTTTTTTCTATGGTTTCTACTTCGACTTTTTCTATGGCTTCTGCTTGTTCGACTTCTACTTCTTCGACTTTTTCTATGGCTTCTGCCTCTTCGACTTTTTCTTCGACTTCTACTTCTTCGACTTTTTCTATGGCTTTTGCTTGTTCGACTTTTGTTTCTTTGACTTTTTTTCGAATTTTTCTATGGCTTCTGCCTCTTCGACATTTTCTTCGACTTTTTCTTCGACTTCTACTTCTTCGACTGTTTCTGTGGCTTCTGCCTCTTCGACTTCTACTTCTTTGAGTTTTTCTATGGCTTCTGCATCTTCGACTTTTTCTTCAACTTCTACTTCTTCGACTTTTTCTATGGCTTTTTTTTCTATGGTTTCTGCTTGTTCGACTTCTACTTCTTCGACTTTTTCTATGGCTTCTGTCTCTTCGACTTTTTCTTCGATTTTTTTTTATGTCTTCTGGGTTTTCGACTTTTTCTTCGACTTCTACTTCTTCGACTGTTTCTATGGCTTCTGCCTCCTCGTATTTTACTTCGATTTTTTTCTATGGCTTTTGCTTGTTCGACTTTTGTTTCTTTGACTTTTTTTCGAATTTTTCTATGGCTTCTGCCTCTTCGACATTTTCTTCTATTTTTTTCTATGTCTTCTGCCTCTTCGACTTTTTCTTCGACTTCTACTTCTTCGACTTTTTCTATGGCTTCTGCCTGTTAGACTTTTACTTCGAATTTTTTCTATGGCTTCTGCCTCTTCGACTTTTTCTTCGACTTCTACTTCTTCGACTTTTTCTATGGCTTCTGCTTCTTCGACTTTTTCTTCGACTTCCACTTCTTCTACTGTTTCTATGGCTTCTGCCTCCTCGTATTTTACTTAGATTTTTTTCTATGGCTTCTGCTTGTTCGACTTCTACTTCTTCGACTTTTTCTATGGCTTCTGCTTCTTCAACTGTTTCTATGGCTTCTGCCTCCTCGTATTTTACTTCGATTTTTTTCTATGGCTTCTGCTTGTTCGACTTCTACTTCTTCGACTTTTTATATGGCTTCTGCTTCTTCGACTTCTACTTCTACTGTTTCTATGGCTTCTGCCTCCTCGTATTTTACTTTGATTTTTTTCTATGGCTTCTGCTTCTTCGACTTCTACTTGTTCGACTTTTTCTATGGCTTCTGCCTCTTCGACTTCTACTTCTTCGACTTTTTCTATGGCTTCTGCTTCTTCGACTTTTTCTTCGACTTCCACTTCTTCTACTGTTTCTATGGCTTCTGCCTCCTCGTATTTTACTTCGATTTTTTTCTATGGCTTCTGCTTGTTCGACTTCTACTTCTTCGACTTTTGCTATGGCTTCTGCCTCTTCGACTTTTTCTTCGACTTCCACTTCTTCTACTGTTTCTATGGCTTCTGCCTCCTCGTATTTTACTTCGATTTTTTTCTATGACATCTGCTTGTTCGACTTCTACTTCTTCTACTGTTTCTATGGCTTCTGCCTCCTCGTATTTTACTTCGATTTTTTTCTATGGCTTCTGCTTCTTCGACTTCTACTTGTTCGACTTTTTCTATGGCTTCTGCTTCTTCGACTTCTACTTCTACTGTTTCTATGGCTTCTGCCTCCTCGTATTTTACTTCGATTTTTTTCTATGGCTTCTGCTTGTTCGACTTCTACTTGTTCGACTTTTTCTATGGCTTCTGCCTCTTCGACTTCTACTTCTTCGACTTTTTCTATGGCTTCTGCCTCTTCGACTTTTTCTTCGACTTCTACTTCTTCTACTGTTTCTGCATCTGCCTCCTCGTATTTTACTTCGATTTTTTTCTATGGCTTCTGCTTGTTCGACTTCTACTTCTTCGACTTTTTCTATGGCTTCTGCCTCTTCGACTTTTTCTTCGACTTCTACTTCTTCGACTGTTTCTGTGGCTTCTGCCTCCTCGTATTTTACTTCGATTTTTTTCTATGGCTTCTGCTTGTTCGACTTCTACTTCTTCGACTTTTTCTATGGCTTCTGCCTCTTCGACTTCTACTTCTTCGACTTTTTCTATGGCTTCTGCCTCTTCGACTTTTTTTCGAATTTTTCTATGGCTTCTGCATCTGCACTTTTTCTTCGACTTCGACTTCTTCGACTTTTTCTATGGCTTCTGCATCTTCGACTTTTTCTTCGATTCTACTTCTTGGACTTTTTCTATGGCTTTTTTTTCTATGGCTTCTGCTTGTTCGACTTCTACTTCTTCGACTTTTTCTATGGCTTCTGTCTCTTCGACTTTTTCTTCGATTTTTTTTTATGTCTTCTGCGTTTTCGACTTTTTCTTCGACTTCTACTTCTTCGACTGTTTCTATGGCTTCTGCCTCCTCGTATTTTACTTCGATTTTTTTCTATGGCTTCTGCTTGTTCGACTTTTGTTTCTTTGACTTTTTTTCGAATTTTTCTATGGCTTCTGCCTCTTCGACATTTTCTTCTATTTTTTTCTATGTCTTCTGCCTCTTCGACTTTTTCTTCGACTTCTACTTCTTCGACTTTTTCTATGGCTTCTGCCTGTTAGACTTTTACTTCGAATTTTTTCTATGGCTTCTGCCTCTTCGACTTTTTCTTCGACTTCTACTTCTTCGACTGTTTCTATGGCTTCTGCCTCCTCGTATTTTACTTCGATTTTTTTCTATGGCTTCTGCTTCTTCGACTTCTACTTGTTCGACTTTTTCTATGGCTTCTGCTTCTTCGACTTCTACTTCTACTGTTTCTATGGCTTCTGCCTCCTCGTATTTTACTTCGATTTTTTTCTATGGCTTCTGCTTGTTCGACTTCTACTTGTTCGACTTTTTCTATGGCTTCTGCCTCTTCGACTTCTACTTCTTCGACTTTTTCTATGGCGTCTGCCTCTTCGACTTTTTTTTTTTGACTTTTTCTATGACTTCTGCATCTGCGACTTTTTCTTCGACTTCTACTTCTTCGACTTTTTCTATGGCTTCTGTCTCTTCGACTTTTTCTTCGAATTTTTTCTATGGCTTCTGCCTCTTCGACTTTTTCTTCGACTTCTACTTCTTCGACTGTTTCTATGGCTTCTGCCTCCTCGTATTTTACTTCGATTTTTTTCTATGGCTTCTGCTTGTTCGACTTCTACTTCTTCGACTTTTTCTATGGCTTCTGCTTCTTCGACTTTTTTTCGAATTTTTCTATGGCTTCTGCCTCTTCGACATTTTCTTCGATTTTTTTCTATGGCTTCTGCCTCTTCGACATTTTCTTCGATTTTTTTCTATGTTTTCTACTTCGACTTTTTCTATGGCTTCTGCTTGTTCGACTTCTACTTCTTCGACTTTTTCTATGGCTTCTGCCTCTTCGACTTTTTCTTCGACTTCTACTTCTTCGACTTTTTCTATGGCTTCTGCTTGTTCGACTTCTACTTCTTCGACTTTTTCTATGGCTTCTGCCTCTTCGACTTTTTCTTCGACTTCTACTTCTTCGACTTTTTCTATGGCTTCTGCTTGTTCGACTTCTACTTCTTCTACTTTTTCTATGGCGTCTGCCTCTTCGACTTTTTTTTTTTCGACTTTTTCTATGGCTTCTGCATCTTCGACTTTTTCTTCGAATTCTACTTCTTCGACTTTTTCTATGGCTTTTTTTTCTATGGCTTCTGCTTGTTCGACTTCTACTTCTTCGACTTTTTCTATGGCTTCTGTCTCTTCGACTTTTTCTTCGATTTTTTTTTATGTCTTCTGCGTCTTCGACTTTTTCTTCGACTTCTACTTCTTCGACTGTTTCTATGGCTTCTGCCTCCTCGTATTTTACTTCGATTTTTTTCTATGGCTTTTGCTTGTTCGACTTTTGTTTCTTTGACTTTTTTTCGAATTTTTCTATGGCTTCTGCCTCTTCGACATTTTCTTCGACTTTTTCTTCGACTTCTACTTCTTCGACTGTTTCTGTGGCTTCTGCCTCTTCGACTTCTACTTCTTTGAGTTTTTCTATGGCTTCTGCATCTTCGACTTTTTCTTCAACTTCTACTTCTTCGACTTTTTCTATGGCTTTTTATTCTATGGTTTCTGCTTGTTCGACTTCTACTTCTTCGACTTTTTCTATGGCTTCTGTCTCTTCGACTTTTTCTTCGATTTTTTTTTATGTCTTCTGCGTTTTCGACTTTTTCTTCGACTTCTACTTCTTCGACTGTTTCTATGGCTTCTGCCTCCTCGTATTTTACTTCGATTTTTTTCTATGGCTTTTGCTTGTTCGACTTTTGTTTCTTTGACTTTTTTTCGAATTTTTCTATGGCTTCTGCCTCTTCGACATTTTCTTCTATTTTTTTCTATGTCTTCTGCCTCTTCGACTTTTTCTTCGACTTCTACTTCTTCGACTTTTTCTATGGCTTCTGCCTGTTAGACTTTTACTTCGAATTTTTTCTATGGCTTCTGCCTCTTCGACTTTTTCTTCGACTTCTACTTCTTCGACTGTTTCTATGGCTTCTGCCTCCTCGTATTTTACTTCGATTTTTTTCTATGGCTTCTGCTTGTTCGACTTCTACTTCTTCGACTTTTTCTATGGCTTCTGCCTCTTCAACTTTTTCTTCGACTTCTACTTCTTCGACTTTTTCTATGGCTTCTGCTTGTTCGACTTCTACTTCTTCGACTTTTTCTATGGCTTCTGCCTCTTCGACTTTTTCTTCGACCTCTACTTCTTGGACTGTTTCTATGGCTTCTGCCTCCTCGTATTTTACTTCGATTTTTTTCTATGGCTTCTGCTTGTTCGACTTCTACTTCTTCTACTTTTTCTATGGCGTCTGCCTCTTCGACTTTTTTTTTTTCGACTTTTTCTATGGCTTCTGCATCTTCGACTTTTTCTTCGAATTCTACTTCTTCGACTTTTTCTATGGCTTTTTTTTCTATGGCTTCTGCTTGTTCGACTTCTACTTCTTCGACTTTTTCTATGGCTTCTGTCTCTTCGACTTTTTCTTCGATTTTTTTTTATGTCTTCTGCGTCTTCGACTTTTTCTTCGACTTCTACTTCTTCGACTGTTTCTATGGCTTCTGCCTCCTCGTATTTTACTTCGATTTTTTTCTATGGCTTTTGCTTGTTCGACTTTGTTTCTTTGACTTTTTTTCGAATTTTTCTATGGCTTCTGCCTCTTCGACATTTTCTTCGACTTTTTCTTCGACTTCTACTTCTTCGACTGTTTCTGTGGCTTCTGCCTCTTCGACTTCTACTTCTTTGAGTTTTTCTATGGCTTCTGCATCTTCGACTTTTTCTTCAACTTCTACTTCTTCGACTTTTTCTATGGCTTCTGTCTCTTCGAGTTTTTCTTCGATTTTTTTCTATGGCTTCTGCCACTTCGACTTCTACTTCGACTTTTGCTATGGCTTCTGCTTCTTTGACTTTTTCTTCGACCTCTACTTCTTAGACTGTTTCTATGGCTTCTGCCTCCTCGTATTTTACTTCGATTTTTTTCTATGGCTTCTGCTTGTTCGACTTTTGCTTCTTCGACTTTTTTTCGAATTTTTCTATGGCTTCTGCCTCTTCGACTTTTTCTATGGATTCTGCCTCTTCGACTTTTTCTTCGAATTCTACTTCTTCGACTTTCTTTTCGAATTTTTCTATGACTTCTGCATCTTCAACTTTTTCTATGGCTTCTGCCTCTTCGACTTTTACTTCGATTTTTTTCTATGGCTTCTGCCTCTTCAACTTTTTCTTCGACTTCTACTTCTTCGACTTTTACTTCGATTTTTCTATGACTTATGCATCTTCGACTTTTTCTTCAACTTCGACTTCTACTTCTTCGACTTTTTCTATGGCTTCTGCCTATTCGACTTTTACTTCGAATTTTTTCTATGGCTTCTGCCACTTCGACTTCTACTTCGACTTTTGCTATGGCGTCTGCCTCTTCGACTTTTTCTTCGACTTCTACTTCTTCGACTGTTTCTGTGGCTTCTGCCTCTTCGACTTCTACTTCTTCGACTGTTTCTATGGCTTCTGCCTCCTCGTATTTTACTTCGATTTTTTTCTATGGCTTCTGCTTGTTCGACTTCTACTTCTTCGACTTTTTCTATGGCGTCTGCCTCTTCGACTTTTTTTTTTTCGACTTTTTCTATGGCTTCTGCCTCTGCACTTTTCTTCGACTTCTATTCTTCGACTTTTTCTATGACTTCTCATCTGCGACTTTTTCTTCGACTTCTACTTCTTCGACTTTTTCTATGGCTTCTGCTCTTCGACTTTTTCTTCGACTTTTTCTATGGCTTCTGCCTCTTCGACTTTTTCTTCGACTTCTACTTCTTCGACTGTTTCTATGACTTTTTCTTCGACTTCTACTTCTTCGACTGTTTCTGTGGCTTCTGCCTCTTCGACTTCTACTTCTTAGACTGTTTCTATGGCTTCTGCATCTTCGACTTTTTCTTCAACTTCTACTTCTTCGACTTTTTCTATGGCTTCTGTCTCTTCGAGTTTTTCTTCGATTTTTTTCTATGGCTTCTGCCTCCTCGTGTTTTACTTCGATTTTTTTCTATGGCTTCTGCTTGTTCGACTTCTACTTCTTCGACTTTTTCTATGGCTTCTGCTTCTTCAACTTTTTCCTCGACTTCCACTTCTTCTACTGTTTCTATGGCTTCTGCCTCCTCGTATTTTACTTAGATTTTTTTCTATGGCTTCTGCCTCTTCGACTTTTTCTTCGACTTCTACTTCTTCGACTGTTTCTATGGCTTCTGCCTCCTCGTATTTTACTTCGTTTTTTTTCTATGGCTTCTGCTTGTTCGACTTCTACTTCTTCGACTTTTTCTATGGCTTCTGCTTCTTCGACTTTTTCTTAGACTTCCACTTCTTCTACTGTTTCTATGGCTTCTGCCTCCTCGTATTTTACTTCGATTTTTTTCTATGGCTTCTGCTTGTTCGACTTCTACTTCTTCAACTTTTTCTATGGCTTCTGCTTCTTCGACTTTTTTTCGAATTTTTCTATGGCTTCTGCCTCTTCGACATTTTCTTCGATTTTTTTCTATGGCTTCTGCCTCTTCGATATTTTCTTCGATTTTTTTCTATGGTTTCTACTTCTTCGACTTTTTCTATGGCTTCTGCCTGTTCGACTTTTACTTGGAATTTTTTCTATGGCTTCTGCCACTTCGACTTCTACTTCGACTTTTGCTATGGCTTCTGCCTCTTCGACTTTTTCTTCGACTTCTACTTCTTCGACTGTTTCTGTGGCTTCTGCCTCTTCGACTTCTACTTCTTTGAGTTTTTCTATGGCTTCTGCATCTTCGACTTTTTCTTCAACTTCTACTTCTTCGACTTTTTCTATGGCTTCTGTCTCTTCGAGTTTTTCTTCGATTTTTCTCTATGGCTTCTGCCACTTCGACTTCTACTTCGACTTTTGCTATGGCTTCTGCTTCTTTGACTTTTTCTTCGACCTCTACTTCTTAGACTGTTTCTATGGCTTCTGCATCTTCGACTTTTGCTTCTTCGACTTTTTTTCGAATTTTTCTATGGCTTCTGCCTCTTCGACTTTTTCTATGGATTCTGCCTCTTCGACTTTTTCTTCGACTTCTACTTCTTCCACTGTTTCTGTGGCTTCTGCCTCTTCGACTTCTACTTCTTCGACTGTTTCTATGGCTTCTGCCTCCTCGTATTTTACTTCGATTTTTTTCTATGGCTTCTGCTTGTTCGACTTCTACTTCTTCGACTTTTTCTATGGCTTCTGCCTCTTCGACTTCTACTTCTTCGACTTTTTCTATGGCGTCTGCCTCTTCGACTTTTTTTTTTTCGACTTTTTCTATGACTTCTGCATCTGCAACTTTTTCTTCGACTTCGACTTCTTCGACTTTTTCTATGACTTCTACATCTGCGACTTTTTCTTCGAATTCTACTTCTTCGACTTTTTCTATGGCTTCTGTCTCTTCGACTTTTTCTTCGATTTTTTTCTATGGCTTCTGCATCTTCGACTTTTTCTTCGACTTCTACTTCTTCGACTGTTTCTATGGCTTCTGCCTCCTCGTATTTTACTTCGATTTTTTTCTATGGCTTCTGCTTGTTCGACTTCTACTTCTTCGACTTTTTCTATGGCTTCTGCTTCTTCGACTTTTTTTCGAATTTTTCTATGGCTTCTGCCTCTTCGACATTTTCTTCAATTTTTTTCTATGGCTTCTGCCTCTTCGACATTTTCTTCAATTTTTTTCTATGGTTTCTACTTCTTCGACTTTTTCTATGGCTTCTGCCTGTTCGACTTTTACTTCGAATTTTTTCTATGGCTTCTGCCACTTCGACTTCTACTTCGACTTTTGCTATGGCTTCTGCCTCTTCGACTTTTTCTTCGACTTTTTCTTCGACTTCTACTTCTTCGACTGTTTCTGTGGCTTCTGCCTCTTCGACTTCTACTTCTTCGACTGTTTCTATGGCTTCTGCATCTTCGACTTTTTCTTCAACTTCTACTTCTTCGACTTTTTCTATGGCTTCTGTCTCTTCGAGTTTTTCTTCGATTTTTTTCTATGGCTTCTGCCACTTCGACTTCTACTTCGACTTTTGCTATGGCTTCTGCTTCTTTGACTTTTTCTTCGACCTCTACTTCTTAGACTGTTTCTATGGCTTCTGCCTCCTCGTATTTTACTTCGATTTTTTTCTATGGCTTCTGCTTGTTCGACTTTTGCTTCTTCGACTTTTTTTCGAATTTTTCTATGGCTTCTGCCTCTTCGACTTTTTCTATGGATTCTGCCTCTTCGACTTTTTCTTCGAATTCTACTTCTTTGACTTTCTTTTCGAATTTTTCTATGACTTCTGCATCTTCAACTTTTTCTATGGCTTCTGCCTCTTCGACTTTTACTTCGATTTTTTTCTATAACTTCTGCCTCATCAACTTTTTCTTCGACTTCTACTTCTTCGACTTTTTCTTTTCGATTTTTCTATGACTTATGCATCTTCGACTTTTTCTTCAACTTCGACTTCTACTTCTTCGACTTTTTCTATGGCTTCTGCCTATTCGACTTTTACTTCGAATTTTTTCTATGGCTTCTGCCACTTCGACTTCTACTTCGACTTTTGCTATGGCGTCTGCCTCTTCGACTTTTTCTTCGACTTCTACTTCTTCGACTGTTTCTGTGGCTTCTGCCTCTTCGACTTCTACTTCTTCGACTGTTTCTATGGCTTCTGCCTCCTCGTATTTTACTTCGATTTTTTTCTATGGCTTCTGCTTGTTCGACTTCTACTTCTTCGACTTTTTCTATGGCTTCTGCTTCTTCGACTTTTTTTCGAATTTTTCTATGGCTTCTGCCTCTTCGACATTTTCTTCGATTTTTTTCTATGGCTTCTGCCTCTTCGACATTTTCTTCAATTTTTTTCTATGGTTTCTACTTCTTCGACTTTTTCTATGGCTTCTGCTTGTTCGACTTCTGTTTCTTCGACTTTTTCTTCGACTTCTACTTGTTCGACTTTTTCTATGGCTTCTGCTTGTTCGACTTCTACTTGTTCGACTTTTTCTATGGCTTCTGCCTCTTCGACTTTTTCTTCGACCTCTACTTCTTGGACTGTTTCTATGGCTTCTGCCTCCTCGTATTTTACTTCGATTTTTTTCTATGGCTTCTGCTTGTTCGACTTCTACTTCTTCGACTTTTTCTATGGCTTCTGCCTCTTCGACATTTTCTTCGAATTTTTTCTATGGCTTCTGCCTCTTCGACTTTTTCTTCGACTTCTACTTCTTCGACTGTTTCTGTGGCTTCTGCCTCTTCGACTTCTACTTCTTCGACTGTTTCTATGGCTTCTGCCTCCTCGTATTTTACTTCGATTTTTTTCTATGGCTTCTGCTTGTTCGACTTCTACTTCTTCGACTTTTTCTATGGCTTCTGCCTCTTCGACTTTTTTTTCGACTTTTTCTATGACTTCTGCATCTGCACTTTTTCTTCGACTTCTACTTCTTCGACTTTTTCTATGGCTTCTGCATCTTCGACTTTTTCTTCAACTTCTACTTCTTCGACTTTTTCTATGGCTTCTGTCTCTTCGAGTTTTTCTTCGATTTTTTTCTATGGCTTCTGCCTCCTCGTGTTTTACTTCGATTTTTTTCTATGGCTTCTGCTTGTTCGACTTCTACTTCTTCGACTTTTTCTATGGCTTCTGCTTCTTCGACTTTTTCTTCGACTTCCACTTCTTCTACTGTTTCTATGGCTTCTGCCTCCTCGTATTTTACTTCGATTTTTTTCTATGGCTTCTGCCTCTTCGACTTTTTCTTCGACTTCTACTTCTTCGACTGTTTCTATGGCTTCTGCCTCCTCGTATTTTACTTCGTTTTTTTTCTATGGCTTCTGCTTGTTCGACTTCTACTTCTTCGACTTTTTCTATGGCTTCTGCTTCTTCGACTTTTTCTTAGACTTCCACTTCTTCTACTGTTTCTATGGCTTCTGCCTCCTCGTATTTTACTTCGATTTTTTTCTATGGCTTCTGCTTGTTCGACTTCTACTTCTTCAACTTTTTCTATGGCTTCTGCTTCTTCGACTTTTTTTCGAATTTTTCTATGGCTTCTGCCTCTTCGACATTTTCTTCGATTTTTTTCTATGGCTTCTGCCTCTTCGATATTTTCTTCGATTTTTTTCTATGGTTTCTACTTCTTCGACTTTTTCTATGGCTTCTGCCTGTTCGACTTTTACTTGGAATTTTTTCTATGGCTTCTGCCACTTCGACTTCTACTTCGACTTTTGCTATGGCTTCTGCCTCTTCGACTTTTTCTTCGACTTCTACTTCTTCGACTGTTTCTGTGGCTTCTGCCTCTTCGACTTCTACTTCTTTGAGTTTTTCTATGGCTTCTGCATCTTCGACTTTTTCTTCAACTTCTACTTCTTCGACTTTTTCTATGGCTTCTGTCTCTTCGAGTTTTTCTTCGATTTTTCTCTATGGCTTCTGCCACTTCGACTTCTACTTCGACTTTTGCTATGGCTTCTGCTTCTTTGACTTTTTCTTCGACCTCTACTTCTTAGACTGTTTCTATGGCTTCTGCATCTTCGACTTTTGCTTCTTCGACTTTTTTTCGAATTTTTCTATGGCTTCTGCCTCTTCGACTTTTTCTATGGATTCTGCCTCTTCGACTTTTTCTTCGACTTCTACTTCTTCCACTGTTTCTGTGGCTTCTGCCTCTTCGACTTCTACTTCTTCGACTGTTTCTATGGCTTCTGCCTCCTCGTATTTTACTTCGATTTTTTTCTATGGCTTCTGCTTGTTCGACTTCTACTTCTTCGACTTTTTCTATGGCTTCTGCCTCTTCGACTTCTACTTCTTCGACTTTTTCTATGGCTTCTGCCTCTTCGACTTTTTTTCTTTCGACTTTTTCTATGACTTCTGCATCTGCAACTTTTTCTTCGACTTCGACTTCTTCGACTTTTTCTATGACTTCTACATCTGCGACTTTTTCTTCGAATTCTACTTCTTCGACTTTTTCTATGGCTTCTGCCTCTTCGACTTTTTCTTCGATTTTTTTCTATGGCTTCTGCATCTTCGACTTTTTCTTCGACTTCTACTTCTTCGACTGTTTCTATGGCTTCTGCCTCCTCGTATTTTACTTCGATTTTTTTCTATGGCTTCTGCTTGTTCGACTTCTACTTCTTCGACTTTTTCTATGGCTTCTGCTTCTTCGACTTTTTTTCGAATTTTTCTATGGCTTCTGCCTCTTCGACATTTTCTTCGATTTTTTTCTATGGCTTCTGCCTCTTCGACATTTTCTTCAATTTTTTTCTATGGTTTCTACTTCTTCGACTTTTTCTATGGCTTCTGCCTGTTCGACTTTTACTTCGAATTTTTTCTATGGCTTCTGCCACTTCGACTTCTACTTCGACTTTTGCTATGGCTTCTGCCTCTTCGACTTTTTCTTCGACTTTTTCTTCGACTTCTACTTCTTCGACTGTTTCTGTGGCTTCTGCCTCTTCGACTTCTACTTCTTCGACTGTTTCTATGGCTTCTGCATCTTCGACTTTTTCTTCAACTTCTACTTCTTCGACTTTTTCTATGGCTTCTGTCTCTTCGAGTTTTTCTTCGATTTTTTTCTATGGCTTCTGCCACTTCGACTTCTACTTCGACTTTTGCTATGGCTTCTGCTTCTTTGACTTTTTCTTCGACCTCTACTTCTTAGACTGTTTCTATGGCTTCTGCCTCCTCGTATTTTACTTCGATTTTTTTCTATGGCTTCTGCTTGTTCGACTTTTGCTTCTTCGACTTTTTTTCGAATTTTTCTATGGCTTCTGCCTCTTCGACTTTTTCTATGGATTCTGCCTCTTCGACTTTTTCTTCGAATTCTACTTCTTCGACTTTCTTTTCGAATTTTTCTATGACTTCTGCATCTTCAACTTTTTCTATGGCTTCTGCCTCTTCGACTTTTACTTCGATTTTTTTCTATAACTTCTGCCTCATCAACTTTTTCTTCGACTTCTACTTCTTCGACTTTTTCTTTTCGATTTTTCTATGACTTATGCATCTTCGACTTTTTCTTCAACTTCGACTTCTACTTCTTCGACTTTTTCTATGGCTTCTGCCTATTCGACTTTTACTTCGAATTTTTTCTATGGCTTCTGCCACTTCGACTTCTACTTCGACTTTTGCTATGGCGTCTGCCTCTTCGACTTTTTCTTCGACTTCTACTTCTTCGACTGTTTCTGTGGCTTCTGCCTCTTCGACTTCTACTTCTTCGACTGTTTCTATGGCTTCTGCCTCCTCGTATTTTACTTCGATTTTTTTCTATGGCTTCTGCTTGTTCGACTTCTACTTCTTCGACTTTTTCTATGGCTTCTGCTTCTTCGACTTTTTTTCGAATTTTTCTATGGCTTCTGCCTCTTCGACATTTTCTTCGATTTTTTTCTATGGCTTCTGCCTCTTCGACATTTTCTTCAATTTTTTTCTATGGTTTCTACTTCTTCGACTTTTTCTATGGCTTCTGCTTGTTCGACTTCTGTTTCTTCGACTTTTTCTTCGACTTCTACTTGTTCGACTTTTTCTATGGCTTCTGCTTGTTCGACTTCTACTTGTTCGACTTTTTCTATGGCTTCTGCCTCTTCGACTTTTTCTTCGACCTCTACTTCTTGGACTGTTTCTATGGCTTCTGCCTCCTCGTATTTTACGTTGATTTTTTTCTATGGCTTCTGCTTGTTCGACTTCTACTTCTTCGACTTTTTCTATGGCTTCTGCCTCTTCGACATTTTCTTCAATTTTTTTCTATGGCTTCTGCTTCTTCGACTTTTTCTATGGCTTCTGCCTGTTCGACTTTTACTTCGAATTTTTTCTATGGCTTCTGCCACTTCGACTTCTACTTCGACTTTTGCTATGGCTTCTGCCTCTTCGACTTTTTCTTCGACTTTTTCTTCGACTTCTACTTCTTCGACTGTTTCTGTGGCTTCTGCCTCTTCGACTTCTACTTCTTCGAGTTTTTCTATGGCTTCTGCATCTTCGACTTTTTCTTCAACTTCTACTTCTTCGACTTTTTCTATGGCTTCTGTCTCTTCGAGTTTTTCTTCGATTTTTTTCTATGGCTTCTGCCACTTCGACTTCTACTTCGACTTTTGCTATGGCTTCTGCTTCTTTGACTTTTTCTTCGACCTCTACTTCTTAGACTGTTTCTATGGCTTCTGCCTCCTCGTATTTTACTTCGATTTTTTTCTATGGCTTCTGCTTGTTCGACTTTTGCTTCTTCGACTTTTTTTCAAATTTTTCTATGGCTTCTGCCTCTTCGACTTTTTCTATGGATTCTGCCTCTTCGACTTTTTCTTCGAATTCTACTTCTTCGACTTTCTTTTCGAATTTTTCTATGACTTCTGCATCTTCAACTTTTTCTATGGCTTCTGCCTCTTCGACTTTTACTTCGATTTTTTTCTATAACTTCTGCCTCGTCAACTTTTTCTTCGACTTCTACTTCTTCGACTTTTTCTTTTCGATTTTTCTATGACTTATGCATCTTCGACTTTTTCTTCAACTTCGACTTCTACTTCTTCGACTTTTTCTATGGCTTCTGCCTATTCGACTTTTACTTCGAATTTTTTCTATGGCTTCTGCCACTTCGACTTCTACTTCGACTTTTGCTATGGCGTCTGCCTCTTCGACTTTTTCTTCGACTTCTACTTCTTCGACTGTTTCTGTGGCTTCTGCCTCTTCGACTTCTACTTCTTCGACTGTTTCTATGGCTTCTGCCTCCTCGTATTTTACTTCGATTTTTTTCTATGGCTTCTGCTTGTTCGACTTCTACTTCTTCGACTTTTTCTATGGCTTCTGCTTCTTCGACTTTTTTTCGAATTTTTCTATGGCTTCTGCCTCTTCGACATTTTCTTCTATTTTTTTCTATGGCTTCTGCCTCTTCGACATTTTCTTCAATTTTTTTCTATGGTTTCTACTTCTTCGACTTTTTCTATGGCTTCTGCTTGTTCGACTTCTGTTTCTTCGACTTTTTCTTCGACTTCTACTTGTTCGACTTTTTCTATGGCTTCTGCTTGTTCGACTTCTACTTGTTCGACTTTTTCTATGGCTTCTGCCTCTTCGACTTTTTCTTCGACCTCTACTTCTTGGACTGTTTCTATGGCTTCTGCCTCCTCGTATTTTACTTTGATTTTTTTCTATGGCTTCTGCTTGTTCGACTTCTACTTCTTCGACTTTTTCTATCGCTTCTGCCTCTTCGACTTCTACTTCTTCGACTTTTTCTATGGCTTCTGCATCTTCGACTTTTTCTTCGACTTCTACTTGTTCGACTTTTTCTATGTCTTCTGCGTCTTCGACTTTTTCTTCGACTTCTACTTCTTCGACTGTTTCTATGGCTTCTGCCTCCTCGTATTTTACTTCGATTTTTTTCTGTGGCTTCTGCTTGTTCGACTTCTACTTCTTCGACTTTTTCTATGGCTTCTGCTTCTTCGACTTTTTCTTCGACTTCCACTTCTTCTACTGTTTCTATGGCTTCTGCCTCCTCGTATTTTATTTCGATTTTTTTCTATGGCTTCTGCATCTTCGACTTTTTCTTCGACTTCTACTTCTTCGACTGTTTCTATGGCTTCTGCCTCCTCGTATTTTACTTCGATTTTTTTCTATGGCTTCTGCTTGTTCGACTTCTACTTCTTCGACTTTTTCTATGGCTTCTGCTTCTTCGACTTTTTTTCGAATTTTTCTATGGCTTCTGCCTCTTCGACATTTTCTTCGATTTTTTTCGATGGCCTCTGCCTCTTCTGCATTTTCTATGGCTTCTGCCTGTTCGACTTTTACTTCGAATTTTTTCTATGGCTTCTGCCACTTCGACTTCTACTTGGACTTTTGCTATGGCTTCTGCCTCTTCGACTTTTTCTTCGACTTTTTCTTCGACTTTTTCTTCGACTTCTACTTCTTCGACTGTTTCTATGGCTTCTGCCTCTTCGACTTCTACTTCTTTGAGTTTTTCTATGGCTTCTGCATCTTCGACTTTTTCTTCAACTTCTACTTCTTCGACTTTTTCTATGGCTTCTGTCTCTTCGAGTTTTTCTTCGATTTTTTTCTATGGCTTCTGCCACTTCGACTTCTACTTCGACTTTTGCTATGGCTTCTGCTTCTTCGACTTTTTCTTCGACTTCTACTTCTTCGACTTTTTCTATGGCTTCTGCCTGTTCGACTTTTACTTCGAATTTTTTCTATGGCTTCTGCCTCTTCGACTTTTTCTTCGACTTCTACTTCTTCGACTCTTTCTATGGCTTCTGCCTCCTCGTATTTTACTTCGATTTTTTTCTATGGCTTCTGCCACTTCGACTTCTACTTCGACTTTTGCTATGGCGTCTGCCTCTTCGACTTTTTCTTCGACTTCTACTTCTTCGACTGTTTCTGTGGCTTCTGCCTCTTCGACTTCTACTTCTTCGACTGTTTCTATGGCTTCTGCCTCCTCGTATTTTACTTCGATTTTTTTCTATGGCTTCTGCTTGTTCGACTTCTACTTCTTCGACTTTTTCTATGGCGTTTGCCTCTTCGACTTTTTTTTTTCGACTTTTTCTATGACTTCTGCATCTGCAACTTTTTCTTCGACTTCGACTTCTTCGACTTTTTCTATGACTTCTACATCTGCGACTTTTTCTTCGAATTCTACTTCTTCGACTTTTTCTATGGCTTCTGTCTCTTCGACTTTTTCTTCGATTTTTTTCTATTGCTTCTGCATCTTCGACTTTTTCTTCGACTTCTACTTCTTCGACTGTTTCTATGGCTTCTGCCTCCTCGTATTTTACTTCGATTTTTTTCTATGGCTTCTGCTTGTTCGACTTCTACTTCTTCGACTTTTTCTATGGCTTCTGCTTCTTCGACTTTTTTTCGAATTTTTCTATGGCTTCTGCCTCTTCGACATTTTCTTCGGTTTTTTTCTATGGCATCTGCCTCTTCGACTTTTTCTTCGACTTCTACTTCTTCGACTTTTTCTATGGCTTCTGCTTCTTCGACTTTTTTTCGAATTTTTCTATGGCTTCTGCCTCTTCGACATTTTCTTCGATTTTTTTCTATGGCTTCTGCCTCTTCGATATTTTCTTCGATTTTTTTCTATGGTTTCTACTTCTTCGACTTTTTCTATGGCTTCTGCCTGTTCGACTTTTACTTCGAATTTTTTCTATGGCTTCTGCCACTTCGACTTCTACTTCGACTTTTGCTATGGCTTCTGCCTCTTCGACTTTTTCTTCGACTTTTTCTTCGACTTCTACTTCTTCGACTGTTTCTGTGGCTTCTGCCTCTTCGACTTCTACTTCTTTGAGTTTTTCTATGGCTTCTGCATCTTCGACTTTTTCTTCAACTTCTACTTCTTCGACTTTTTCTATGGCTTCTGTCTCTTCGAGTTTTTCTTCGATTTTTTTCTATGGCTTCTGCCACTTCGACTTCTACTTCGACTTTTGCTATGGCTTCTGCTTCTTTGACTTTTTCTTCGACCTCTACTTCTTAGACTGTTTCTATGGCTTCTGCCTCCTCGTATTTTACTTCGATTTTTTTCTATGGCTTCTGCTTGTTCGACTTTTGCTTCTTCGACTTTTTTTCGAATTTTTCTATGGCTTCTGCCTCTTCGACTTTTTCTATGGATTCTGCCTCTTCGACTTTTTCTTCGAATTCTACTTCTTCGACTTTCTTTTCGAATTTTTCTATGACTTCTGCATCTTCAACTTTTTCTATGGCTTCTGCCTCTTCGACTTTTACTTCGATTTTTTTCTATAACTTCTGCCTCATCAACTTTTTCTTCGACTTCTACTTCTTCGACTTTTTCTTTTCGATTTTTCTATGACTTATGCATCTTCGACTTTTTCTTCAACTTCGACTTCTACTTCTTCGACTTTTTCTATGGCTTCTGCCTCTTCGACTTTTTCTTCGACTTCTACTTCTTCGACTGTTTCTGTGGCTTCTGCCTCTTCGACTTCTACTTCTTCGACTGTTTCTATGGCTTCTGCCTCCTCGTATTTTACTTCGATTTTTTTCTATGGCTTCTGCTTGTTCGACTTTTGCTTCTTCGACTTTTTTTCAAATTTTTCTATGGCTTCTGCCTCTTCGACTTTTTCTATGGATTCTGCCTCTTCGACTTTTTCTTCGAATTCTACTTCTTCGACTTTCTTTTCGAATTTTTCTATGACTTCTGCATCTTCAACTTTTTCTATGGCTTCTGCCTCTTCGACTTTTACTTCGATTTTTTTCTATAACTTCTGCCTCGTCAACTTTTTCTTCGACTCCTACTTCTTCGACTTTTTCTTTTCGATTTTTCTATGACTTATGCATCTTCGACTTTTTCTTCAACTTCGACTTCTACTTCTTCGACTTTTTCTATGGCTTCTGCCTATTCGACTTTTACTTCGAATTTTTTCTATGGCTTCTGCCACTTCGACTTCTACTTCGACTTTTGCTATGGCGTCTGCCTCTTCGACTTTTTCTTCGACTTCTACTTCTTCGACTGTTTCTGTGGCTTCTGCCTCTTCGACTTCTACTTCTTCGACTGTTTCTATGGCTTCTGCCTCCTCGTATTTTACTTCGATTTTTTTCTATGGCTTCTGCTTGTTCGACTTCTACTTCTTCGACTTTTTCTATGGCTTCTGCTTCTTCGACTTTTTTTCGAATTTTTCTATGGCTTCTGCCTCTTCGACATTTTCTTCTATTTTTTTCTATGGCTTCTGCCTCTTCGACATTTTCTTCAATTTTTTTCTATGGTTTCTACTTCTTCGACTTTTTCTATGGCTTCTGCTTGTTCGACTTCTGTTTCTTCGACTTTTTCTTCGACTTCTACTTGTTCGACTTTTTCTATGGCTTCTGCTTGTTCGACTTCTACTTGTTCGACTTTTTCTATGGCTTCTGCCTCTTCGACTTTTTCTTCGACCTCTACTTCTTGGACTGTTTCTATGGCTTCTGCCTCCTCGTATTTTACTTCGATTTTTTTCTATGGCTTCTGCTTGTTCGACTTCTACTTCTTCGACTTTTTCTATCGCTTCTGCCTCTTCGACTTCTACTTCTTCGACTTTTTCTATGGCTTCTGCATCTTCGACTTTTTCTTCGACTTCTACTTGTTCGACTTTTTCTATGTCTTCTGCGTCTTCGACTTTTTCTTCGACTTCTACTTCTTCGACTGTTTCTATGGCTTCTGCCTCCTCGTATTTTACTTCGATTTTTTTCTGTGGCTTCTGCTTGTTCGACTTCTACTTCTTCGACTTTTTCTATGGCTTCTGCTTCTTCGACTTTTTCTTCGACTTCCACTTCTTATACTGTTTCTATGGCTTCTGCCTCCTCGTATTTTACTTCGATTTTTTTCTATGGCTTCTGCATCTTCGACTTTTTCTTCGACTTCTACTTCTTCGACTGTTTCTATGGCTTCTGCCTCCTCGTATTTTACTTCGATTTTTTTCTATGGCTTCTGCTTGTTCGACTTCTACTTCTTCGACTTTTTCTATGGCTTCTGCTTCTTCGACTTTTTTTCGAATTTTTCTATGGCTTCTGCCTCTTCGACATTTTCTTCGATTTTTTTCGATGGCCTCTGCCTCTTCGCATTTTCTATGGCTTCTGCCTGTTCGACTTTTACTTCGAATTTTTTCTATGGCTTCTGCCACTTCGACTTCTACTTCGACTTTTGCTATGGCTTCTGCCTCTTCGACTTTTTCTTCGACTTTTTCTTCGACTTCTACTTCTTCGACTGTTTCTATGGCTTCTGCCTCTTCGACTTCTACTTCTTTGAGTTTTTCTATGGCTTCTGCATCTTCGACTTTTTCTTCAACTTCTACTTCTTCGACTTTTTCTATGGCTTCTGTCTCTTCGAGTTTTTCTTCGATTTTTTTCTATGGCTTCTGCCACTTCGACTTCTACTTCGACTTTTGCTATGGCTTCTGCTTCTTCGACTTTTTCTTCGACTTCTACTTCTTTGACTTTTTCTATGGCTTCTGCCTGTTCGACTTTTACTTCGAATTTTTTCTATGGCTTCTGCCTCTTCGACTTTTTCATCGACTTCTACTTCTTCGACTGTTTCTATGGCTTCTGCCTCCTCGTATTTTACTTCGATTTTTTTCTATGGCTTCTGCTTGTTCGACTTCTACTTCTTGGACTTTTTCTATGGATTCTGCTTCTTCGACTTTTTCTTCGACTTCCACTTCTTCTACTGTTTCTATGGCTTCTGCCTCCTCGTATGTTACTTCGATTTTTTTCTATGGCTTCTGCTTGTTCGACTTCTACTTCTTCGACTTTTTCTATGGCTTCTGCTTCTTCGACTTTTTCTTCGACTTCCACTTCTTCTACTGTTTCTATGGCTTCTGCCTCCTCGTATTTTACTTCGATTTTTTTCTATGGCTTCTGCATCTTCGACTTTTTCTTCGACTTCTACTTCTTCGACTGTTTCTATGGCTTCTGCCTCCTCGTATTTTACTTCGATTTTTTTCTATGGCTTCTGCTTGTTCGACTTCTACTTCTTCGACTTTTTCTATGGCTTCTGCCTATTCGACTTTTACTTCGAATTTTTTCTATGGCTTCTGCCACTTCGACTTCTACTTCGACTTTTGCTATGGCGTCTGCCTCTTCGACTTTTTCTTCGACTTCTACTTCTTCGACTGTTTCTGTGGCTTCTGCCTCTTCGACTTCTACTTCTTCGACTGTTTCTATGGCTTCTGCCTCCTCGTATTTTACTTCGATTTTTTTCTATGGCTTCTGCTTGTTCGACTTCTACTTCTTCGACTTTTTCTATGGCGTTTGCCTCTTCGACTTTTTTTTTTCGACTTTTTCTATGACTTCTGCATCTGCAACTTTTTCTTCGACTTCGACTTCTTCGACTTTTTCTATGACTTCTACATCTGCGACTTTTTCTTCGAATTCTACTTCTTCGACTTTTTCTATGGCTTCTGTCTCTTCGACTTTTTCTTCGATTTTTTTCTATTGCTTCTGCATCTTCGACTTTTTCTTCGACTTCTACTTCTTCGACTGTTTCTATGGCTTCTGCCTCCTCGTATTTTACTTCGATTTTTTTCTATGGCTTCTGCTTGTTCGACTTCTACTTCTTCGACTTTTTCTATGGCTTCTGCTTCTTCGACTTTTTTTCGAATTTTTCTATGGCTTCTGCCTCTTCGACATTTTCTTCGGTTTTTTTCTATGGCATCTGCCTCTTCGACTTTTTCTTCGACTTCTACTTCTTCGACTTTTTCTATGGCTTCTGCTTCTTCGACTTTTTTTCGAATTTTTCTATGGCTTCTGCCTCTTCGACATTTTCTTCGATTTTTTTCTATGGCTTCTGCCTCTTCGATATTTTCTTCGATTTTTTTCTATGGTTTCTACTTCTTCGACTTTTTCTATGGCTTCTGCCTGTTCGACTTTTACTTCGAATTTTTTCTATGGCTTCTGCCACTTCGACTTCTACTTCGACTTTTGCTATGGCTTCTGCCTCTTCGACTTTTTCTTCGACTTTTTCTTCGACTTCTACTTCTTCGACTGTTTCTGTGGCTTCTGCCTCTTCGACTTCTACTTCTTTGAGTTTTTCTATGGCTTCTGCATCTTCGACTTTTTCTTCAACTTCTACTTCTTCGACTTTTTCTATGGCTTCTGTCTCTTCGAGTTTTTCTTCGATTTTTTTCTATGGCTTCTGCCACTTCGACTTCTACTTCGACTTTTGCTATGGCTTCTGCTTCTTTGACTTTTTCTTCGACCTCTACTTCTTAGACTGTTTCTATGGCTTCTGCCTCCTCGTATTTTACTTCGATTTTTTTCTATGGCTTCTGCTTGTTCGACTTTTGCTTCTTCGACTTTTTTTCGAATTTTTCTATGGCTTCTGCCTCTTCGACTTTTTCTATGGATTCTGCCTCTTCGACTTTTTCTTCGAATTCTACTTCTTCGACTTTCTTTTCGAATTTTTCTATGACTTCTGCATCTTCAACTTTTTCTATGGCTTCTGCCTCTTCGACTTTTACTTCGATTTTTTTCTATAACTTCTGCCTCATCAACTTTTTCTTCGACTTCTACTTCTTCGACTTTTTCTTTTCGATTTTTCTATGACTTATGCATCTTCGACTTTTTCTTCAACTTCGACTTCTACTTCTTCGACTTTTTCTATGGCTTCTGCCTCTTCGACTTTTTCTTCGACTTCTACTTCTTCGACTGTTTCTGTGGCTTCTGCCTCTTCGACTTCTACTTCTTCGACTGTTTCTATGGCTTCTGCCTCCTTGTATTTTACTTCGATTTTTTTCTATGGCTTCTGCTTGTTCGACTTCTACTTCTTCGACTTTTTCTATGGCGTCTGCCTCTTCGACTTTTTTTTTTTCGACTTTTTCTATGACTTCTGCATCTGCAACTTTTTCTTCGACTTCGACTTCTTCGACTTTTTCTATGACTTCTACATCTGCGACTTTTTCTTCGAATTCTACTTCTTCGACTTTTTCTATGGCTTCTGTCTCTTCGACTTTTTCTTCGATTTTTTTCTATTGCTTCTGCATCTTCGACTTTTTCTTCGACTTCTACTTCTTCGACTGTTTCTATGGCTTCTGCCTCCTCGTATTTTACTTCGATTTTTTTCTATGGCTTCTGCTTGTTCGACTTCTACTTCTTCGACTTTTTCTATGGCTTCTGCTTCTTCGACTTTTTTTCGAATTTTTCTATGGCTTCTGCCTCTTCGACATTTTCTTCGTTTTTTTTCTATGGCTTCTGCCTCTTCGATATTTTCTTCGATTTTTTTCTATGGTTTCTACTTCTTCGACTTTTTCTATGGCTTCTGCCTGTTCGACTTTTACTTCGAATTTTTTCTATGGCTTCTGCCACTTCGACTTCTACTTCGACTTTTGCTATGGCTTCTGCCTCTTCGACTTTTTCTTCGACTTTTTCTTCGACTTCTACTTCTTCGACTGTTTCTGTGGCTTCTGCCACTTCGACTTCTACTTCGACTTTTGCTATGGCTTCTGCTTCTTTGACTTTTTCTTCGACCTCTACTTCTTAGACTGTTTCTATGGCTTCTGCCTCCTCGTATTTTACTTCGATTTTTTTCTATGGCTTCTGCTTGTTCGACTTTTGCTTCTTCGACTTTTTTTCGAATTTTTCTATGGCTTCTGCCTCTTCGACTTTTTCTATGGATTCTGCCTCTTCGACTTTTTCTTCGAATTCTACTTCTTCGACTTTCTTTTCGAATTTTTCTATGACTTCTGCATCTTCAACTTTTTCTATGGCTTCTGCCTCTTCGACTTTTACTTCGATTTTTTTCTATAACTTCTGCCTCATCAACTTTTTCTTCGACTTCTACTTCTTCGACTTTTTCTTTTCGATTTTTCTATGACTTATGCATCTTCGACTTTTTCTTCAACTTCGACTTCTACTTCTTCGACTTTTTCTATGGCTTCTGCCTATTCGACTTTTACTTCGAATTTTTTCTATGGCTTCTGCCACTTCGACTTCTACTTCGACTTTTGCTATGGCGTCTGCCTCTTCGACTTTTTCTTCGACTTCTACTTCTTCGACTGTTTCTGTGGCTTCTGCCTCTTCGACTTCTACTTCTTTGAGTTTTTCTATGGCTTCTGCATCTTCGACTTTTTCTTCAACTTCTACTTCTTCGACTTTTTCTATGGCTTCTGTCTCTTCGAGTTTTTCTTCGATTTTTTTCTATGGCTTCTGCCACTTCGACTTCTACTTCGACTTTTGCTATGGCTTCTGCTTCTTTGACTTTTTCTTCGACCTCTACTTCTTAGACTGTTTCTATGGCTTCTGCCTCCTCGTATTTTACTTCGATTTTTTTCTATGGCTTCTGCTTGTTCGACTTTTGCTTCTTCGACTTTTTTTCGAATTTTTCTATGGCTTCTGCCTCTTCGACTTTTTCTATGGATTCTGCCTCTTCGACTTTTTCTTCGAATTCTACTTCTTCGACTTTCTTTTCGAATTTTTCTATGACTTCTGCATCTTCAACTTTTTCTATGGCTTCTGCCTCTTCGACTTTTACTTCGATTTTTTTCTATAACTTCTGCCTCATCAACTTTTTCTTCGACTTCTACTTCTTCGACTTTTTCTTTTCGATTTTTCTATGACTTATGCATCTTCGACTTTTTCTTCAACTTCGACTTCTACTTCTTCGACTTTTTCTATGGCTTCTGCCTCTTCGACTTTTTCTTCGACTTCTACTTCTTCGACTGTTTCTGTGGCTTCTGCCTCTTCGACTTCTACTTCTTCGACTGTTTCTATGGCTTCTGCCTCCTCGTATTTTACTTCGATTTTTTTCTATGGCTTCTGCTTGTTCGACTTCTACTTCTTCGACTTTTTCTATGGCGTCTGCCTCTTCGACTTTTTTTTTTTCGACTTTTTCTATGACTTCTGCATCTGCAACTTTTTCTTCGACTTCGACTTCTTCGACTTTTTCTATGACTTCTACATCTGCGACTTTTTCTTCGAATTCTACTTCTTCGACTTTTTCTATGGCTTCTGTCTCTTCGACTTTTTCTTCGATTTTTTTCTATTGCTTCTGCATCTTCGACTTTTTCTTCGACTTCTACTTCTTCGACTGTTTCTATGGCTTCTGCCTCCTCGTATTTTACTTCGATTTTTTTCTATGGCTTCTGCTTGTTCGACTTCTACTTCTTCGACTTTTTCTATGGCTTCTGCTTCTTCGACTTTTTTTCGAATTTTTCTATGGCTTCTGCCTCTTCGACTTTTTCTATGGCTTCTGCCTCTTCGATATTTTCTTCGATTTTTTTCTATGGTTTCTACTTCTTCGACTTTTTCTATGGCTTCTGCCTGTTCGACTTTTACTTCGAATTTTTTCTATGGCTTCTGCCACTTCGACTTCTACTTCGACTTTTGCTATGGCTTCTGCCTCTTCGACTTTTTCTTCGACTTTTTCTTCGACTTCTACTTCTTCGACTGTTTCTGTGGCTTCTGCCACTTCGACTTCTACTTCGACTTTTGCTATGGCTTCTGCTTCTTTGACTTTTTCTTCGACCTCTACTTCTTAGACTGTTTCTATGGCTTCTGCCTCCTCGTATTTTACTTCGATTTTTTTCTATGGCTTCTGCTTGTTCGACTTTTGCTTCTTCGACTTTTTTTCGAATTTTTCTATGGCTTCTGCCTCTTCGACTTTTTCTATGGATTCTGCCTCTTCGACTTTTTCTTCGAATTCTACTTCTTCGACTTTCTTTTCGAATTTTTCTATGACTTCTGCATCTTCAACTTTTTCTATGGCTTCTGCCTCTTCGACTTTTACTTCGATTTTTTTCTATAACTTCTGCCTCATCAACTTTTTCTTCGACTTCTACTTCTTCGACTTTTTCTTTTCGATTTTTCTATGACTTATGCATCTTCGACTTTTTCTTCAACTTCGACTTCTACTTCTTCGACTTTTTCTATGGCTTCTGCCTATTCGACTTTTACTTCGAATTTTTTCTATGGCTTCTGCCACTTCGACTTCTACTTCGACTTTTGCTATGGCGTCTGCCTCTTCGACTTTTTCTTCGACTTCTACTTCTTCGACTGTTTCTGTGGCTTCTGCCTCTTCGACTTCTACTTCTTCGACTGTTTCTATGGCTTCTGCCTCCTCGTATTTTACTTCGATTTTTTTCTATGGCTTCTGCTTGTTCGACTTCTACTTCTTCGACTTTTTCTATGGCGTCTGCCTCTTCGACTTTTTTTTTTTCGACTTTTTCTATGACTTCTGCATCTGCAACTTTTTCTTCGACTTCGACTTCTTCGACTTTTTCTATGACTTCTACATCTGCGACTTTTTCTTCGAATTCTACTTCTTCGACTTTTTCTATGGCTTCTGTCTCTTCGACTTTTTCTTCGATTTTTTTCTATTGCTTCTGCATCTTCGACTTTTTCTTCGACTTCTACTTCTTCGACTGTTTCTATGGCTTCTGCCTCCTCGTATTTTACTTCGATTTTTTTCTATGGCTTCTGCTTGTTCGACTTCTACTTCTTCGACTTTTTCTATGGCTTCTGCTTCTTCGACTTTTTTTCGAATTTTTCTATGGCATCTGCCTCTTCGACTTTTTCTTCGACTTCTACTTCTTCGACTTTTTCTATGGCTTCTGCTTCTTCGACTTTTTTTCGAATTTTTCTATGGCTTCTGCCTCTTCGACATTTTCTTCGATTTTTTTCTATGGCTTCTGCCTCTTCGATATTTTCTTCGATTTTTTTCTATGGTTTCTACTTCTTCGACTTTTTCTATGGCTTCTGCCTGTTCGACTTTTACTTCGAATTTTTTCTATGGCTTCTGCCACTTCGACTTCTACTTCGACTTTTGCTATGGCTTCTGCCTCTTCGACTTTTTCTTCGACTTTTTCTTCGACTTCTACTTCTTCGACTGTTTCTGTGGCTTCTGCCTCTTCGACTTCTACTTCTTTGAGTTTTTCTATGGCTTCTGCATCTTCGACTTTTTCTTCAACTTCTACTTCTTCGACTTTTTCTATGGCTTCTGTCTCTTCGAGTTTTTCTTCGATTTTTTTCTATGGCTTCTGCCACTTCGACTTCTACTTCGACTTTTGCTATGGCTTCTGCTCCTTTGACTTTTTCTTCGACCTCTACTTCTTAGACTGTTTCTATGGCTTCTGCCTCTTCGACTTCTACTTCTTCGACTGTTTCTATGGCTTCTGCCTCCTCGTATTTTACTTCGATTTTTTTCTATGGCTTCTGCTTGTTCGACTTCTACTTCTTCGACTTTTTCTATGGCTTCTGCCTCTTCGACTTCTACTTCTTCGACTTTTTCTATGGCGTCTGCCTCTTCGACTTTTTTTTTTTCGACTTTTTCTATGACTTCTGCATCTGCAACTTTTTCTTCGACTTCGACTTCTTCGACTTTTTCTATGACTTCTACATCTGCGACTTTTTCTTCGAATTCTACTTCTTCGACTTTTTCTATGGCTTCTGTCTCTTCGACTTTTTCTTCGATTTTTTTCTATTGCTTCTGCATCTTTGACTTTTTCTTCGACTTCTACTTCTTCGACTTTCTTTTCGAATTTTTCTATGGCTTCTGCCTCTTCGACTTTTACTTCGATTTTTTTCTATAACTTCTGCCTCGTCAACTTTTTCTTCGACTTCTACTTCTTCGACTTTTTCTTTTCGATTTTTCTATGACTTATGCATCTTCGACTTTTTCTTCAACTTCGACTTCTACTTCTTCGACTTTTTCTATGGCTTCTGCCTATTCGACTTTTACTTCGAATTTTTTCTATGGCTTCTGCCACTTCGACTTCACTTCGACTTTTGCTATGGCATCTGCCTCTTCGACTTTTTCTTCGACTTCTACTTCTTCGACTTTTTCTATGGCTTCTGCTTCTTCGACTTTTTTTCGAATTTTTCTATGGCTTCTGCCTCTTCGACATTTTCTTCGATTTTTTTCTATGGCTTCTGCCTCTTCGATATTTTCTTCGATTTTTTTCTATGGTTTCTACTTCTTCGACTTTTTCTATGGCTTCTGCCTGTTCGACTTTTACTTCGAATTTTTTCTATGGCTTCTGCCACTTCGACTTCTACTTCGACTTTTGCTATGGCTTCTGCCTCTTCGACTTTTTCTTCGACTTTTTCTTCGACTTCTACTTCTTCGACTGTTTCTGTGGCTTCTGCCTCTTCGACTTCTACTTCTTTGAGTTTTTCTATGGCTTCTGCATCTTCGACTTTTTCTTCAACTTCTACTTCTTCGACTTTTTCTATGGCTTCTGTCTCTTCGAGTTTTTCTTCGATTTTTTTCTATGGCTTCTGCCACTTCGACTTCTACTTCGACTTTTGCTATGGCTTCTGCTTCTTTGACTTTTTCTTCGACCTCTACTTCTTAGACTGTTTCTATGGCTTCTGCCTCCTCGTATTTTACTTCGATTTTTTTCTATGGCTTCTGCTTGTTCGACTTTTGCTTCTTCGACTTTTTTTCGAATTTTTCTATGGCTTCTGCCTCTTCGACTTTTTCTATGGATTCTGCCTCTTCGACTTTTTCTTCGAATTCTACTTCTTCGACTTTCTTTTCGAATTTTTCTATGACTTCTGCATCTTCAACTTTTTCTATGGCTTCTGCCTCTTCGACTTTTACTTCGATTTTTTTCTATAACTTCTGCCTCATCAACTTTTTCTTCGACTTCTACTTCTTCGACTTTTTCTTTTCGATTTTTCTATGACTTATGCATCTTCGACTTTTTCTTCAACTTCGACTTCTACTTCTTCGACTTTTTCTATGGCTTCTGCCTATTCGACTTTTACTTCGAATTTTTTCTATGGCTTCTGCCACTTCGACTTCTACTTCGACTTTTGCTATGGCGTCTGCCTCTTCGACTTTTTCTTCGACTTCTACTTCTTCGACTGTTTCTGTGGCTTCTGCCTCTTCGACTTCTACTTCTTCGACTGTTTCTATGGCTTCTGCCTCCTCGTATTTTACTTCGATTTTTTTCTATGGCTTCTGCTTGTTCGACTTCTACTTCTTCGACTTTTTCTATGGCGTCTGCCTCTTCGACTTTTTTTTTTTCGACTTTTTCTATGACTTCTGCATCTGCAACTTTTTCTTCGACTTCGACTTCTTCGACTTTTTCTATGACTTCTACATCTGCGACTTTTTCTTCGAATTCTACTTCTTCGACTTTTTCTATGGCTTCTGTCTCTTCGACTTTTTCTTCGATTTTTTTCTATTGCTTCTGCATCTTCGACTTTTTCTTCAACTTCTACTTCTTCGACTGTTTCTATGGCTTCTGCCTCCTCGTATTTTACTTCGATTTTTTTCTATGGCTTCTGCTTGTTCGACTTCTACTTCTTCGACTTTTTCTATGACTTCTGCTTCTTCGACTTTTTTTCGAATTTTTCTATGGCATCTGCCTCTTCGACTTTTTCTTCGACTTCTACTTCTTCGACTTTTTCTATGGCTTCTGCTTCTTCGACTTTTTTTCGAATTTTTCTATGGCTTCTGCCTCTTCGACATTTTCTTCGATTTTTTTCTATGGCTTCTGCCTCTTCGATATTTTCTTCGATTTTTTTCTATGGTTTCTACTTCTTCGACTTTTTCTATGGCTTCTGCCTGTTCGACTTTTACTTCGAATTTTTTCTATGGCTTCTGCCACTTCGACTTCTACTTCGACTTTTGCTATGGCTTCTGCCTCTTCGACTTTTTCTTCGACTTTTTCTTCGACTTCTACTTCTTCGACTGTTTCTGTGGCTTCTGCCTCTTCGACTTCTACTTCTTTGAGTTTTTCTATGGCTTCTGCATCTTCGACTTTTTCTTCAACTTCTACTTCTTCGACTTTTTCTATGGCTTCTGTCTCTTCGAGTTTTTCTTCGATTTTTTTCTATGGCTTCTGCCACTTCGACTTCTACTTCGACTTTTGCTATGGCTTCTGCCTCTTTGACTTTTTCTTCGACCTCTACTTCTTAGACTGTTTCTATGGCTTCTGCCTCTTCGACTTCTACTTCTTCGACTGTTTCTATGGCTTCTGCCTCCTCGTATTTTACTTCGATTTTTTTCTATGGCTTCTGCTTGTTCGACTTCTACTTCTTCGACTTTTTCTATGGCTTCTGCCTCTTCGACTTCTACTTCTTCGACTTTTTCTATGGCGTCTGCCTCTTCGACTTTTTTTTTTTCGACTTTTTCTATGACTTCTGCATCTGCAACTTTTTCTTCGACTTCGACTTCTTCGACTTTTTCTATGACTTCTACATCTGCGACTTTTTCTTCGAATTCTACTTCTTCGACTTTTTCTATGGCTTCTGTCTCTTCGACTTTTTCTTCGATTTTTTTCTATTGCTTCTGCATCTTCGACTTTTTCTTCGACTTCTACTTCTTCGACTTTCTTTTCGAATTTTTCTATGGCTTCTGCCTCTTCGACTTTTACTTCGATTTTTTTCTATAACTTCTGCCTCGTCAACTTTTTCTTCGACTTCTACTTCTTCGACTTTTTCTTTTCGATTTTTCTATGACTTATGCATCTTCGACTTTTTCTTCAACTTCGACTTCTACTTCTTCGACTTTTTCTATGGCTTCTGCCTATTCGACTTTTACTTCGAATTTTTTCTATGGCTTCTGCCACTTCGACTTCTACTTCGACTTTTGCTATGGCATCTGCCTCTTCGACTTTTTCTTCGACTTCTACTTCGACTTTTTCTATGGCTTCTTCTTCTTCGACTTCTTTCTTCTTCGACTTTTTCTATGGCTTCTGCCTCTTCGATATTTTCTTCGATTTTTTTCTATGGTTTCTACTTCTTCGACTTTTTCTATGGCTTCTGCCTGTTCGACTTTTACTTCGAATTTTTTCTATGGCTTCTGCCACTTCGACTTCTACTTCGACTTTTGCTATGGCTTCTGCCTCTGCGACTTTTTCTTCGACTTTTTCTTCGACTTCTACTTCTTCGACTGTTTCTGTGGCTTCTGCCTCTTCGACTTCTACTTCTTTGAGTTTTTCTATGGCTTCTGCATCTTCGACTTTTTCTTCAACTTCTACTTCTTCGACTTTTTCTATGGCTTCTGTCTCTTCGAGTTTTTCTTCGATTTTTTTCTATGGCTTCTGCCACTTCGACTTCTACTTCGACTTTTGCTATGGCTTCTGCTTCTTTGACTTTTTCTTCGACCTCTACTTCTTAGACTGTTTCTATGGCTTCTGCCTCCTCGTATTTTACTTCGATTTTTTTCTATGGCTTCTGCTTGTTCGACTTTTGCTTCTTCGACTTTTTTTCGAATTTTTCTATGGCTTCTGCCTCTTCGACTTTTTCTATGGATTCTGCCTCTTCGACTTTTTCTTCGAATTCTACTTCTTCGACTTTCTTTTCGAATTTTTCTATGACTTCTGCATCTTCAACTTTTTCTATGGCTTCTGCCTCTTCGATATTTTCTTCGATTTTTTTCTATGGTTTCTACTTCTTCGACTTTTTCTATGGCTTCTGCCTGTTCGACTTTTACTTCGAATTTTTTCTATGGCTTCTGCCACTTCGACTTCTACTTCGACTTTTGCTATGGCTTCTGCCTCTTCGACTTTTTCTTCGACTTTTTCTTCGACTTCTACTTCTTCGACTGTTTCTGTGGCTTCTGCCTCTTCGACTTCTACTTCTTTGAGTTTTTCTATGGCTTCTGCATCTTCGACTTTTTCTTCAACTTCTACTTCTTCGACTTTTTCTATGGCTTCTGTCTCTTCGAGTTTTTCTTCGATTTTTTTCTATGGCTTCTGCCACTTCGACTTCTACTTCGACTTTTGCTATGGCTTCTGCTCCTTTGACTTTTTCTTCGACCTCTACTTCTTAGACTGTTTCTATGGCTTCTGCCTCTTCGACTTCTACTTCTTCGACTGTTTCTATGGCTTCTGCCTCCTCGTATTTTACTTCGATTTTTTTCTATGGCTTCTGCTTGTTCGACTTCTACTTCTTCGACTTTTTCTATGGCTTCTGCCTCTTCGACTTCTACTTCTTCGACTTTTTCTATGGCGTCTGCCTCTTCGACTTTTTTTTTTTCGACTTTTTCTATGACTTCTGCATCTGCAACTTTTTCTTCGACTTCGACTTCTTCGACTTTTTCTATGACTTCTACATCTGCGACTTTTTCTTCGAATTCTACTTCTTCGACTTTTTCTATGGCTTCTGCCTCTTCGACTTTTTCTTCGATTTTTTTCTATTGCTTCTGCATCTTCGACTTTTTCTTCGACTTCTACTTCTTCGACTTTCTTCGAATTTTTCTATGGCTTCTGCCTCTTCGACTTTTACTTCGATTTTTTTCTATAACTTCTGCCTCGTCAACTTTTTCTTCGACTTCTACTTCTTCGACTTTTTCTTTTCGATTTTTCTATGACTTCTGCATCTTCGACTTTTTCTTCAACTTCGACTTCTACTTCTTCGACTTTTTCTATGGCTTCTGCCTCTTCGACTTTTACTTCGAATTTTTTCTATGGCTTCTGCCACTTCGACTTCTACTTCGACTTTTGCTATGGCATCTGCCTCTTCGACTTTTTCTTCGACTTCTACTTCTTCGACTTTTTCTATGGCTTCTGCTTCTTCGACTTTTTCTTCGAATTTTTCTATGGCTTCTGCCTCTTCGACATTTTCTTCGATTTTTTTCTATGGCTTCTGCCTCTTCGATATTTTCTTCGATTTTTTTCTATGGTTTCTACTTCTTCGACTTTTTCTATGGCTTCTGCCTGTTCGACTTTTACTTCGAATTTTTTCTATGGCTTCTGCCACTTCGACTTCTACTTCGACTTTTGCTATGGCTTCTGCCTCTTCGACTTTTTCTTCGACTTTTTCTTCGACTTCTACTTCTTCGACTGTTTCTGTGGCTTCTGCCTCTTCGACTTCTACTTCTTTGAGTTTTTCTATGGCTTCTGCATCTTCGACTTTTTCTTCAACTTCTACTTCTTCGACTTTTTCTATGGCTTCTGTCTCTTCGAGTTTTTCTTCGATTTTTTTCTATGGCTTCTGCCACTTCGACTTCTACTTCGACTTTTGCTATGGCTTCTGCTTCTTTGACTTTTTCTTCGACCTCTACTTCTTAGACTGTTTCTATGGCTTCTGCCTCCTCGTATTTTACTTCGATTTTTTTCTATGGCTTCTGCTTGTTCGACTTTTGCTTCTTCGACTTTTTTTCGAATTTTTCTATGGCTTCTGCCTCTTCGACTTTTTCTATGGATTCTGCCTCTTCGACTTTTTCTTCGAATTCTACTTCTTCGACTTTCTTTTCGAATTTTTCTATGACTTCTGCATCTTCAACTTTTTCTATGGCTTCTGCCTCTTCGACTTTTACTTCGATTTTTTTCTATAACTTCTGCCTCATCAACTTTTTCTTCGACTTCTACTTCTTCGACTTTTTCTTTTCGATTTTTCTATGACTTATGCATCTTCGACTTTTTCTTCAACTTCGACTTCTACTTCTTCGACTTTTTCTATGGCTTCTGCCTATTCGACTTTTACTTCGAATTTTTTCTATGGCTTCTGCCACTTCGACTTCTACTTCGACTTTTGCTATGGCGTCTGCCTCTTCGACTTTTTCTTCGACTTCTACTTCTTCGACTGTTTCTGTGGCTTCTGCCTCTTCGACTTCTACTTCTTCGACTGTTTCTATGGCTTCTGCCTCCTCGTATTTTACTTCGATTTTTTTCTATGGCTTCTGCTTGTTCGACTTCTACTTCTTCGACTTTTTCTATGGCGTCTGCCTCTTCGACTTTTTTTTTTTCGACTTTTTCTATGACTTCTGCATCTGCAACTTTTTCTTCGACTTCGACTTCTTCGACTTTTTCTATGACTTCTACATCTGCGACTTTTTCTTCGAATTCTACTTCTTCGACTTTTTCTATGGCTTCTGTCTCTTCGACTTTTTCTTCGATTTTTTTCTATTGCTTCTGCATCTTCGACTTTTTCTTCGACTTCTACTTCTTCGACTGTTTCTATGGCTTCTGCCTCCTCGTATTTTACTTCGATTTTTTTCTATGGCTTCTGCTTGTTCGACTTCTACTTCTTCGACTTTTTCTATGGCTTCTGCTTCTTCGACTTTTTTTCGAATTTTTCTATGGCTTCTGCCTCTTCGACATTTTCTTCGTTTTTTTTCTATGGCTTCTGCCTCTTCGATATTTTCTTCGATTTTTTTCTATGGTTTCTACTTCTTCGACTTTTTCTATGGCTTCTGCCTGTTCGACTTTTACTTCGAATTTTTTCTATGGCTTCTGCCACTTCGACTTCTACTTCGACTTTTGCTATGGCTTCTGCCTCTTCGACTTTTTCTTCGACTTTTTCTTCGACTTCTACTTCTTCGACTGTTTCTGTGGCTTCTGCCTCTTCGACTTCTACTTCTTTGAGTTTTTCTATGGCTTCTGCATCTTCGACTTTTTCTTCAACTTCTACTTCTTCGACTTTTTCTATGGCTTCTGTCTCTTCGAGTTTTTCTTCGATTTTTTTCTATGGCTTCTGCCACTTCGACTTCTACTTCGACTTTTGCTATGGCTTCTGCTTCTTTGACTTTTTCTTCGACCTCTACTTCTTAGACTGTTTCTATGGCTTCTGCCTCCTCGTATTTTACTTCGATTTTTTTCTATGGCTTCTGCTTGTTCGACTTTTGCTTCTTCGACTTTTTTTCGAATTTTTCTATGGCTTCTGCCTCTTCGACTTTTTCTATGGATTCTGCCTCTTCGACTTTTTCTTCGAATTCTACTTCTTCGACTTTCTTTTCGAATTTTTCTATGACTTCTGCATCTTCAACTTTTTCTATGGCTTCTGCCTCTTCGATATTTTCTTCGATTTTTTTCTATGGTTTCTACTTCTTCGACTTTTTCTATGGCTTCTGCCTGTTCGACTTTTACTTCGAATTTTTTCTATGGCTTCTGCCACTTCGACTTCTACTTCGACTTTTGCTATGGCTTCTGCCTCTTCGACTTTTTCTTCGACTTTTTCTTCGACTTCTACTTCTTCGACTGTTTCTGTGGCTTCTGCCTCTTCGACTTCTACTTCTTTGAGTTTTTCTATGGCTTCTGCATCTTCGACTTTTTCTTCAACTTCTACTTCTTCGACTTTTTCTATGGCTTCTGTCTCTTCGAGTTTTTCTTCGATTTTTTTCTATGGCTTCTGCCACTTCGACTTCTACTTCGACTTTTGCTATGGCTTCTGCTCCTTTGACTTTTTCTTCGACCTCTACTTCTTAGACTGTTTCTATGGCTTCTGCCTCTTCGACTTCTACTTCTTCGACTGTTTCTATGGCTTCTGCCTCCTCGTATTTTACTTCGATTTTTTTCTATGGCTTCTGCTTGTTCGACTTCTACTTCTTCGACTTTTTCTATGGCTTCTGCCTCTTCGACTTCTACTTCTTCGACTTTTTCTATGGCGTCTGCCTCTTCGACTTTTTTTTTTCGACTTTTTCTATGACTTCTGCATCTGCAACTTTTTCTTCGACTTCGACTTCTTCGACTTTTTCTATGACTTCTACATCTGCGACTTTTTCTTCGAATTCTACTTCTTCGACTTTTTCTATGGCTTCTGTCTCTTCGACTTTTTCTTCGATTTTTTTCTATTGCTTCTGCATCTTTGACTTTTTCTTCGACTTCTACTTCTTCGACTTTCTTTTCGAATTTTTCTATGGCTTCTGCCTCTTCGACTTTTACTTCGATTTTTTTCTATAACTTCTGCCTCGTCAACTTTTTCTTCGACTTCTACTTCTTCGACTTTTTCTTTTCGATTTTTCTATGACTTATGCATCTTCGACTTTTTCTTCAACTTCGACTTCTACTTCTTCGACTTTTTCTATGGCTTCTGCCTATTCGACTTTTACTTCGAATTTTTTCTATGGCTTCTGCCACTTCGACTTCTACTTCGACTTTTGCTATGGCATCTGCCTCTTCGACTTTTTCTTCGACTTCTACTTCTTCGACTTTTTCTATGGCTTCTTCTTCTTCGACTTTTTTTCGAATTTTTCTATGGCTTCTGCCTCTTCGACATTTTCTTCGATTTTTTTCTATGGCTTCTGCCTCTTCGATATTTTCTTCGATTTTTTTCTATGGTTTCTACTTCTTCGACTTTTTCTATGGCTTCTGCCTGTTCGACTTTTACTTCGAATTTTTTCTATGGCTTCTGCCACTTCGACTTCTACTTCGACTTTTGCTATGGCTTCTGCCTCTTCGACTTTTTCTTCGACTTTTTCTTCGACTTCTACTTCTTCGACTGTTTCTGTGGCTTCTGCCTCTTCGACTTCTACTTCTTTGAGTTTTTCTATGGCTTCTGCATCTTCGACTTTTTCTTCAACTTCTACTTCTTCGACTTTTTCTATGGCTTCTGTCTCTTCGAGTTTTTCTTCGATTTTTTTCTATGGCTTCTGCCACTTCGACTTCTACTTCGACTTTTGCTATGGCTTCTGCTTCTTTGACTTTTTCTTCGACCTCTACTTCTTAGACTGTTTCTATGGCTTCTGCCTCCTCGTATTTTACTTCGATTTTTTTCTATGGCTTCTGCTTGTTCGACTTTTGCTTCTTCGACTTTTTTTCGAATTTTTCTATGGCTTCTGCCTCTTCGACTTTTTCTATGGATTCTGCCTCTTCGACTTTTTCTTCGAATTCTACTTCTTCGACTTTCTTTTCGAATTTTTCTATGACTTCTGCATCTTCAACTTTTTCTATGGCTTCTGCCTCTTCGACTTTTACTTCGATTTTTTTCTATAACTTCTGCCTCATCAACTTTTTCTTCGACTTCTACTTCTTCGACTTTTTCTTTTCGATTTTTCTATGACTTATGCATCTTCGACTTTTTCTTCAACTTCGACTTCTACTTCTTCGACTTTTTCTATGGCTTCTGCCTATTCGACTTTTACTTCGAATTTTTTCTATGGCTTCTGCCACTTCGACTTCTACTTCGACTTTTGCTATGGCGTCTGCCTCTTCGACTTTTTCTTCGACTTCTACTTCTTCGACTGTTTCTATGGCTTCTGCCTCCTTGTATTTTACTTCGATTTTTTTCTATGGCTTCTGCTTGTTCGACTTCTACTTCTTCGACTTTTTCTATGGCGTCTGCCTCTTCGACTTTTTTTTTTTCGACTTTTTCTATGACTTCTGCATCTGCAACTTTTTCTTCGACTTCGACTTCTTCGACTTTTTCTATGACTTCTACATCTGCGACTTTTTCTTCGAATTCTACTTCTTCGACTTTTTCTATGGCTTCTGTCTCTTCGACTTTTTCTTCGATTTTTTTCTATTGCTTCTGCATCTTCGACTTTTTCTTCGACTTCTACTTCTTCGACTGTTTCTATGGCTTCTGCCTCCTCGTATTTTACTTCGATTTTTTTCTATGGCTTCTGCTTGTTCGACTTCTACTTCTTCGACTTTTTCTATGGCTTCTGCTTCTTCGACTTTTTTTCGAATTTTTCTATGGCTTCTGCCTCTTCGACATTTTCTTCGTTTTTTTTCTATGGCTTCTGCCTCTTCGATATTTTCTTCGATTTTTTTCTATGGTTTCTACTTCTTCGACTTTTTCTATGGCTTCTGCCTGTTCGACTTTTACTTCGAATTTTTTCTATGGCTTCTGCCACTTCGACTTCTACTTCGACTTTTGCTATGGCTTCTGCCTCTTCGACTTTTTCTTCGACTTTTTCTTCGACTTCTACTTCTTCGACTGTTTCTGTGGCTTCTGCCTCTTCGACTTCTACTTCTTTGAGTTTTTCTATGGCTTCTGCATCTTCGACTTTTTCTTCAACTTCTACTTCTTCGACTTTTTCTATGGCTTCTGTCTCTTCGAGTTTTTCTTCGATTTTTTTCTATGGCTTCTGCCACTTCGACTTCTACTTCGACTTTTGCTATGGCTTCTGCTTCTTTGACTTTTTCTTCGACCTCTACTTCTTAGACTGTTTCTATGGCTTCTGCCTCCTCGTATTTTACTTCGATTTTTTTCTATGGCTTCTGCTTGTTCGACTTTTGCTTCTTCGACTTTTTTTCGAATTTTTCTATGGCTTCTGCCTCTTCGACTTTTTCTATGGATTCTGCCTCTTCGACTTTTTCTTCGAATTCTACTTCTTCGACTTTCTTTTCGAATTTTTCTATGACTTCTGCATCTTCAACTTTTTCTATGGCTTCTGCCTCTTCGACTTTTACTTCGATTTTTTTCTATAACTTCTGCCTCATCAACTTTTTCTTCGACTTCTACTTCTTCGACTTTTTCTTTTCGATTTTTCTATGACTTATGCATCTTCGACTTTTTCTTCAACTTCGACTTCTACTTCTTCGACTTTTTCTATGGCTTCTGCCTATTCGACTTTTACTTCGAATTTTTTCTATGGCTTCTGCCACTTCGACTTCTACTTCGACTTTTGCTATGGCGTCTGCCTCTTCGACTTTTTCTTCGACTTCTACTTCTTCGACTGTTTCTGTGGCTTCTGCCTCTTCGACTTCTACTTCTTCGACTGTTTCTATGGCTTCTGCCTCCTCGTATTTTACTTCGATTTTTTTCTATGGCTTCTGCTTGTTCGACTTCTACTTCTTCGACTTTTTCTATGGCTTCTGCCTCTTCGACTTTTTTTTTTTCGACTTTTTCTATGACTTCTGCATCTGCAACTTTTTCTTCGACTTCGACTTCTTCGACTTTTTCTATGACTTCTACATCTGCGACTTTTTCTTCGAATTCTACTTCTTCGACTTTTTCTATGGCTTCTGTCTCTTCGACTTTTTCTTCGATTTTTTTCTATTGCTTCTGCATCTTCGACTTTTTCTTCGACTTCTACTTCTTCGACTGTTTCTATGGCTTCTGCCTCTTCGACTTCTACTTCTTCGACTTTTTCTATGACTTCTACATCTGCGACTTTTTCTTCGAATTCTACTTCTTCGACTTTTTCTATGGCTTCTGTCTCTTCGACTTTTTCTTCGATTTTTTTCTATGGCTTCTGCATCTTCGACTTTTTCTTCGACTTCTACTTCTTCGACTGTTTCTATGGCTTCTGCCTCTTCGACTTCGACTTCTTCGACTTTTTCTATGACTTCTACATCTGCGACTTTTTCTTCGAATTCTACTTCTTCGACTTTTTCTATGGCTTCTGCCTGTTAGACTTTTACTTCGATTTTTTTCTATGGCTTCTGCTTGTTCGACTTTTGTTTCTTTGACTTTTTTTCGAATTTTTCTATGGCTTCTGCCTCTTCGACATTTTCTTCGATTTTTTTCTATGACTTCTGCCTCTTCGACTTTTTCTTCGACTTCTACTTCTTCGACTTTTTCTATGGCTTCTGCCTGTTAGACTTTTACTTCGAATTTTTTCTATGGCTTCTGCCTCTTCGACTTTTTCTTCGACTTCTACTTCTTCGACTGTTTCTATGGCTTCTGCCTCCTTGTATTTTACTTCGATTTTTTTCTATGGCTTCTGCTTGTTCGACTTCTACTTCTTCGACTTTTTCTATGGCTTCTGCTTCTTCGACTTTTTTTCGAATTTTTCTATGGCTTCTGCCTCTTCGACATTTTCTTCGATTTTTTTCTATGGCTTCTGCCTCTTCGATATTTTCTTCGATTTTTTTCTATGGTTTCTACTTCTTCGACTTTTTCTATGGCTTCTGCCTGTTCGACTTTTACTTCGAATTTTTTCTATGGCTTCTGCCACTTCGACTTCTACTTCGACTTTTGCTATGGCTTCTGCTTCTTTGACTTTTTCTTCGACCTCTACTTCTTAGACTGTTTCTATGGCTTCTGCCTCCTCGTATTTTACTTCGATTTTTTTCTATGGCTTCTGCTTGTTCGACTTTTGCTTCTTCAACTTTTTTTCGAATTTTTCTATGGCTTCTGCCTCTTCGACTTTTTCTATGGATTCTGCCTCTTCGACTTTTACTTCGATTTTTTTCTATAACTTCTGCCTCGTCAACTTTTTCTTCGACTTCTACTTCTTCGACTTTTTCTTTTCGATTTTTCTATGACTTATGCATCTTCGACTTTTTCTTCAACTTCGACTTCTACTTCTTCGACTTTTTCTATGGCTTCTGCCTGTTCGACATTTTCTTCGTTTTTTTTCTATGGCTTCTGCCTCTTCGATATTTTCTTCGATTTTTTTCTATGGTTTCTACTTCTTCGACTTTTTCTATGGCTTCTGCCTGTTCGACTTTTACTTCGAATTTTTTCTATGGCTTCTGCCACTTCGACTTCTACTTCGACTTTTGCTATGGCTTCTGCCTCTTCGACTTTTTCTTCGACTTCTACTTCTTCGACTGTTTCTGTGGCTTCTGCCTCTTCGACTTCTACTTCTTTGAGTTTTTCTATGGCTTCTGCATCTTCGACTTTTTCTTCAACTTCTACTTCTTCGACTTTTTCTATGGCTTCTGTCTCTTCGAGTTTTTCTTCGATTTTTTTCTATGGCTTCTGCCACTTCGACTTCTACTTCGACTTTTGCTATGGCTTCTGCTTCTTTGACTTTTTCTTCGACCTCTACTTCTTAGACTGTTTCTATGGCTTCTGCCTCCTCGTATTTTACTTCGATTTTTTTCTATGGCTTCTGCTTGTTCGACTTTTGCTTCTTCGACTTTTTTTCGAATTTTTCTATGGCTTCTGCCTCTTCGACTTTTTCTATGGATTCTGCCTCTTCGACTTTTTCTTCGAATTCTAATTCTTCGACTTTCTTTTCGAATTTTTCTATGACTTCTGCATCTTCAACTTTTTCTATGGCTTCTGCCTCTTCGACTTTTACTTCGATTTTTTTCTATAACTTCTGCCTCATCAACTTTTTCTTCGACTTCTACTTCTTCGACTTTTTCTTTTCGATTTTTCTATGACTTATGCATCTTCGACTTTTTCTTCAACTTCGACTTCTACTTCTTCGACTTTTTCTATGGCTTCTGCCTATTCGACTTTTACTTCGAATTTTTTCTATGGCTTCTGCCACTTCGACTTCTACTTCGACTTTTGCTATGGCGTCTGCCTCTTCGACTTTTTCTTCGACTTCTACTTCTTCGACTGTTTCTGTGGCTTCTGCCTCTTCGACTTCTACTTCTTCGACTGTTTCTATGGCTTCTGCCTCCTCGTATTTTACTTCGATTTTTTTCTATGGCTTCTGCTTGTTCGACTTCTACTTCTTCGACTTTTTCTATGGCTTCTGCCTCTTCGACTTCTACTTCTTCGACTTTTTCTATGGCGTCTGCCTCTTCGACTTTTTTTTTTTCGACTTTTCTATGACTTCTGCATCTGCAACTTTTTCTTCGACTTCGACTTCTTCGACTTTTTCTATGACTTCTACATCTGCGACTTTTTCTTCGAATTCTACTTCTTCGACTTTTTCTATGGCTTCTGCCTGTTAGACTTTTACTTCGATTTTTTTCCATGGCTTCTGCTTGTTCGACTTTTGTTTCTTTGACTTTTTTTCGAATTTTTCTATGGCTTCTGCCTCTTCGACATTTTCTTCGATTTTTTTCTATGACTTCTGCCTCTTCGACTTTTTCTTCGACTTCTACTTCTTCGACTTTTTCTATGGCTTCTGCCTGTTAGACTTTTACTTCGAATTTTTTCTATGGCTTCTGCCTCTTCGACTTTTTCTTCGACTTCTACTTCTTCGACTGTTTCTATGGCTTCTGCCTCCTTGTATTTTACTTCGATTTTTTTTCTATGGCTTCTGCTTGTTCGACTTCTACTTCTTCGACTTTTTCTATGGCTTCTGCTTCTTCGACTTTTTTTCGAATTTTTCTATGGCTTCTGCCTCTTCGACATTTTCTTCGATTTTTTTCTATGGCTTCTGCCTCTTTGATATTTTCTTCGATTTTTTTCTATGGTTTCTACTTCTTCGACTTTTTCTATGGCTTCTGTCTCTTCGAGTTTTTGTTCGATTTTTTTCTATGGCTTCTGCCACTTCGACTTCTACTTCGACTTTTGCTATGGCTTCTGCTTCTTTGACTTTTTCTTCGACCTCTACTTCTTAGACTGTTTCTATGGCTTCTGCCTGTTCGACTTTTACTTCGAATTTTTTCTATGGCTTCTGCCACTTCGACTTCTACTTCGACTTTTGCTATGGCTTCTGCCTCTTCGACTTTTTCTTCGACTTCTACTTCTTCGACTGTTTCTGTGGCTTCTGCCTCTTCGACTTCTACTTCTTTGAGTTTTTCTATGGCTTCTGCATCTTCGACTTTTTCTTCAACTTCTACTTCTTCGACTTTTTCTATGGCTTCTGTCTCTTCGAGTTTTTCTTCGATTTTTTTCTATGGCTTCTGCCACTTCGACTTCTACTTCGACTTTTGCTATGGCTTCTGCTTCTTTGACTTTTTCTTCGACCTCTACTTCTTAGACTGTTTCTATGGCTTCTGCCTCCTCGTATTTTACTTCGATTTTTTTCTATGGCTTCTGCTTGTTCGACTTTTGCTTCTTCGACTTTTTTTCGAATTTTTCTATGGCTTCTGCCTCTTCGACTTTTTCTATGGATTCTGCCTCTTCGACTTTTTCTTCGAATTCTACTTCTTCGACTTTCTTTTCGAATTTTTCTATGACTTCTGCATCTTCAACTTTTTCTATGGCTTCTGCCTCTTCGACTTTTACTTCGATTTTTTTCTATAACTTCTGCCTCATCAACTTTTTCTTCGACTTCTACTTCTTCGACTTTTTCTTTTCGATTTTTCTATGACTTATGCATCTTCGACTTTTTCTTCAACTTCGACTTCTACTTCTTCGACTTTTTCTATGGCTTCTGCCTATTCGACTTTTACTTCGAATTTTTTCTATGGCTTCTGCCACTTCGACTTCTACTTCGACTTTTGCTATGGCGTCTGCCTCTTCGACTTTTTCTTCGACTTCTACTTCTTCGACTGTTTCTGTGGCTTCTGCCTCTTCGACTTCTACTTCTTCGACTGTTTCTATGGCTTCTGCCTCCTCGTATTTTACTTCGATTTTTTTCTATGGCTTCTGCTTGTTCGACTTCTACTTCTTCGACTTTTTCTATGGCTTCTGCCTCTTCGACTTCTACTTCTTCGACTGTTTCTGTGGCTTCTGCCTCTTCGACTTCTACTTCTTTGAGTTTTTCTATGGCTTCTGCATCTTCGACTTTTTCTTCAACTTCTACTTCTTCGACTTTTTCTATGGCTTCTGTCTCTTCGAGTTTTTCTTCGATTTTTTTCTATGGCTTCTGCCACTTCGACTTCTACTTCGACTTTTGCTATGGCTTCTGCTTCTTTGACTTTTTCTTCGACCTCTACTTCTTAGACTGTTTCTATGGCTTCTGCCTGTTCGACTTTTACTTCGAATTTTTTCTATGGCTTCTGCCACTTCGACTTCTACTTCGACTTTTGCTATGGCTTCTGCCTCTTCGACTTTTTCTTCGACTTCTACTTCTTCGACTGTTTCTGTGGCTTCTGCCTCTTCGACTTCTACTTCTTTGAGTTTTTTCTATGGCTTCTGCATCTTCGACTTTTTCTTCAACTTCTACTTCTTCGACTTTTTCTATGGCTTCTGTCTCTTCGAGTTTTTCTTCGATTTTTTTCTATGGCTTCTGCCACTTCGACTTCTACTTCGACTTTTGCTATGGCTTCTGCTTCTTTGACTTTTTCTTCGACCTCTACTTCTTAGACTGTTTCTATGGCTTCTGCCTCCTCGTATTTTACTTCGATTTTTTTCTATGGCTTCTGCTTGTTCGACTTTTGCTTCTTCGACTTTTTTTCGAATTTTTCTATGGCTTCTGCCTCTTCGACTTTTTCTATGGATTCTGCCTCTTCGACTTTTTCTTCGAATTCTACTTCTTCGACTTTCTTTTCGAATTTTTCTATGACTTCTGCATCTTCAACTTTTTCTATGGCTTCTGCCTCTTCGACTTTTACTTCGATTTTTTTCTATAACTTCTGCCTCGTCAACTTTTTCTTCGACTTCTACTTCTTCGACTTTTTCTTTTCGATTTTTCTATGACTTATGCATCTTCGACTTTTTCTTCAACTTCGACTTCTACTTCTTCGACTTTTTCTATGGCTTCTGCCTGTTCGACATTTACTTCGAATTTTTTCTATGGCTTCTGCCACTTCGACTTCTACTTCGACTTTTGCTATGGCGTCTGCCTCTTCGACTTTTTCTTCGACTTCTACTTCTTCGACTGTTTCTGTGGCTTCTGCCTCTTCGACTTCTACTTCTTTGAGTTTTTCTATGGCTTCTGCATCTTCGACTTTTTCTTCAACTTCTACTTCTTCGACTTTTTCTATGGCTTCTGTCTCTTCGAGTTTTTCTTCGATTTTTTTCTATGGCTTCTGCCACTTCGACTTCTACTTCGACTTTTGCTATGGCTTCTGCTTCTTTGACTTTTTCTTCGACCTCTACTTCTTAGACTGTTTCTATGGCTTCTGCCTGTTCGACTTTTACTTCGAATTTTTTCTATGGCTTCTGCCACTTCGACTTCTACTTCGACTTTTGCTATGGCTTCTGCCTCTTCGACTTTTTCTTCGACTTCTACTTCTTCGACTGTTTCTGTGGCTTCTGCCTCTTCGACTTCTACTTCTTTGAGTTTTTCTATGGCTTCTGCATCTTCGACTTTTTCTTCAACTTCTACTTCTTCGACTTTTTCTATGGCTTCTGTCTCTTCGAGTTTTTCTTCGATTTTTTTCTATGGCTTCTGCCACTTCGACTTCTACTTCGACTTTTGCTATGGCTTCTGCTTCTTTGACTTTTTCTTCGACCTCTACTTCTTAGACTGTTTCTATGGCTTCTGCCTCCTCGTATTTTACTTCGATTTTTTTCTATGGCTTCTGCTTGTTCGACTTTTGCTTCTTCGACTTTTTTTCGAATTTTTCTATGGCTTCTGCCTCTTCGACTTTTTCTATGGATTCTGCCTCTTCGACTTTTTCTTCGAATTCTACTTCTTCGACTTTCTTTTCGAATTTTTCTATGACTTCTGCATCTTCAACTTTTTCTATGGCTTCTGCCTCTTCGACTTTTACTTCGATTTTTTTCTATAACTTCTGCCTCGTCAACTTTTTCTTCGACTTCTACTTCTTCGACTTTTTCTTTTCGATTTTTCTATGACTTATGCATCTTCGACTTTTTCTTCAACTTCGACTTCTACTTCTTCGACTTTTTCTATGGCTTCTGCCTGTTCGACATTTACTTCGAATTTTTTCTATGGCTTCTGCCACTTCGACTTCTACTTCGACTTTTGCTATGGCGTCTGCCTCTTCGACTTTTTCTTCGACTTCTACTTCTTCGACTGTTTCTGTGGCTTCTGCCTCTTCGACTTCTACTTCTTTGAGTTTTTCTATGGCTTCTGCATCTTCGACTTTTTCTTCAACTTCTACTTCTTCGACTTTTTCTATGGCTTCTGTCTCTTCGAGTTTTTCTTCGATTTTTTTCTATGGCTTCTGCCACTTCGACTTCTACTTCGACTTTTGCTATGGCTTCTGCTTCTTTGACTTTTTCTTCGACCTCTACTTCTTAGACTGTTTCTATGGCTTCTGCCTGTTCGACTTTTACTTCGAATTTTTTCTATGGCTTCTGCCACTTCGACTTCTACTTCGACTTTTGCTATGGCTTCTGCCTCTTCGACTTTTTCTTCGACTTCTACTTCTTCGACTGTTTCTGTGGCTTCTGCCTCTTCGACTTCTACTTCTTTGAGTTTTTCTATGGCTTCTGCATCTTCGACTTTTTCTTCAACTTCTACTTCTTCGACTTTTTCTATGGCTTCTGTCTCTTCGAGTTTTTCTTCGATTTTTTTCTATGGCTTCTGCCACTTCGACTTCTACTTCGACTTTTGCTATGGCTTCTGCTTCTTTGACTTTTTCTTCGACCTCTACTTCTTAGACTGTTTCTATGGCTTCTGCCTCCTCGTATTTTACTTCGATTTTTTTCTATGGCTTCTGCTTGTTCGACTTTTGCTTCTTCGACTTTTTTTCGAATTTTTCTATGGCTTCTGCCTCTTCGACTTTTTCTATGGATTCTGCCTCTTCGACTTTTTCTTCGAATTCTACTTCTTCGACTTTCTTTTCGAATTTTTCTATGACTTCTGCATCTTCAACTTTTTCTATGGCTTCTGCCTCTTCGACTTTTACTTCGATTTTTTTCTATAACTTCTGCCTCGTCAACTTTTTCTTCGACTTCTACTTCTTCGACTTTTTCTTTTCGATTTTTCTATGACTTATGCATCTTCGACTTTTTCTTCAACTTCGACTTCTACTTCTTCGACTTTTTCTATGGCTTCTGCCTGTTCGACATTTACTTCGAATTTTTTCTATGGCTTCTGCCACTTCGACTTCTACTTCGACTTTTGCTATGGCGTCTGCCTCTTCGACTTTTTCTTCGACTTCTACTTCTTCGACTGTTTCTGTGGCTTCTGCCTCTTCGACTTCTACTTCTTCGACTGTTTCTATGGCTTCTGCCTCCTCGTATTTTACTTCGATTTTTTTCTATGGCTTCTGCTTGTTCGACTTCTACTTCTTCGACTTTTTCTATGGCTTCTGCCTCTTCGACTTCTACTTCTTCGACTGTTTCTGTGGCTTCTGCCTCTTCGACTTCTACTTCTTTGAGTTTTTCTATGGCTTCTGCATCTTCGACTTTTTCTTCAACTTCTACTTCTTCGACTTTTTCTATGGCTTCTGTCTCTTCGAGTTTTTCTTCGATTTTTTTCTATGGCTTCTGCCACTTCGACTTCTACTTCGACTTTTGCTATGGCTTCTGCTTCTTTGACTTTTTCTTCGACCTCTACTTCTTAGACTGTTTCTATGGCTTCTGCCTGTTCGACTTTTACTTCGAATTTTTTCTATGGCTTCTGCCACTTCGACTTCTACTTCGACTTTTGCTATGGCTTCTGCCTCTTCGACTTTTTCTTCGACTTCTACTTCTTCGACTGTTTCTGTGGCTTCTGCCTCTTCGACTTCTACTTCTTTGAGTTTTTCTATGGCTTCTGCATCTTCGACTTTTTCTTCAACTTCTACTTCTTCGACTTTTTCTATGGCTTCTGTCTCTTCGAGTTTTTCTTCGATTTTTTTCTATGGCTTCTGCCACTTCGACTTCTACTTCGACTTTTGCTATGGCTTCTGCTTCTTTGACTTTTTCTTCGACCTCTACTTCTTAGACTGTTTCTATGGCTTCTGCCTCCTCGTATTTTACTTCGATTTTTTTCTATGGCTTCTGCTTGTTCGACTTTTGCTTCTTCGACTTTTTTTCGAATTTTTCTATGGCTTCTGCCTCTTCGACTTTTTCTATGGATTCTGCCTCTTCGACTTTTTCTTCGAATTCTACTTCTTCGACTTTCTTTTCGAATTTTTCTATGACTTCTGCATCTTCAACTTTTTCTATGGCTTCTGCCTCTTCGACTTTTACTTCGATTTTTTTCTATAACTTCTGCCTCGTCAACTTTTTCTTCGACTTCTACTTCTTCGACTTTTTCTTTTCGATTTTTCTATGACTTATGCATCTTCGACTTTTTCTTCAACTTCGACTTCTACTTCTTCGACTTTTTCTATGGCTTCTGCCTGTTCGACATTTACTTCGAATTTTTTCTATGGCTTCTGCCACTTCGACTTCTACTTCGACTTTTGCTATGGCGTCTGCCTCTTCGACTTTTTCTTCGACTTCTACTTCTTCGACTGTTTCTGTGGCTTCTGCCTCTTCGACTTCTACTTCTTCGACTGTTTCTATGGCTTCTGCCTCCTCGTATTTTACTTCGATTTTTTTCTATGGCTTCTGCTTGTTCGACTTCTACTTCTTCGACTTTTTCTATGGCTTCTGCCTCTTCGACTTCTACTTCTTCGACTGTTTCTGTGGCTTCTGCCTCTTCGACTTCTACTTCTTTGAGTTTTTCTATGGCTTCTGCATCTTCGACTTTTTCTTCAACTTCTACTTCTTCGACTTTTTCTATGGCTTCTGTCTCTTCGAGTTTTTCTTCGATTTTTTTCTATGGCTTCTGCCACTTCGACTTCTACTTCGACTTTTGCTATGGCTTCTGCTTCTTTGACTTTTTCTTCGACCTCTACTTCTTAGACTGTTTCTATGGCTTCTGCCTGTTCGACTTTTACTTCGAATTTTTTCTATGGCTTCTGCCACTTCGACTTCTACTTCGACTTTTGCTATGGCTTCTGCCTCTTCGACTTTTTCTTCGACTTCTACTTCTTCGACTGTTTCTGTGGCTTCTGCCTCTTCGACTTCTACTTCTTTGAGTTTTTCTATGGCTTCTGCATCTTCGACTTTTTCTTCAACTTCTACTTCTTCGACTTTTTCTATGGCTTCTGTCTCTTCGAGTTTTTCTTCGATTTTTTTCTATGGCTTCTGCCACTTCGACTTCTACTTCGACTTTTGCTATGGCTTCTGCTTCTTTGACTTTTTCTTCGACCTCTACTTCTTAGACTGTTTCTATGGCTTCTGCCTCCTCGTATTTTACTTCGATTTTTTTCTATGGCTTCTGCTTGTTCGACTTTTGCTTCTTCGACTTTTTTTCGAATTTTTCTATGGCTTCTGCCTCTTCGACTTTTTCTATGGATTCTGCCTCTTCGACTTTTTCTTCGAATTCTACTTCTTCGACTTTCTTTTCGAATTTTTCTATGACTTCTGCATCTTCAACTTTTTCTATGGCTTCTGCCTCTTCGACTTTTACTTCGATTTTTTTCTATAACTTCTGCCTCGTCAACTTTTTCTTCGACTTCTACTTCTTCGACTTTTTCTTTTCGATTTTTCTATGACTTATGCATCTTCGACTTTTTCTTCAACTTCGACTTCTACTTCTTCGACTTTTTCTATGGCTTCTGCCTGTTCGACATTTACTTCGAATTTTTTCTATGGCTTCTGCCACTTCGACTTCTACTTCGACTTTTGCTATGGCGTCTGCCTCTTCGACTTTTTCTTCGACTTCTACTTCTTCGACTGTTTCTGTGGCTTCTGCCTCTTCGACTTCTACTTCTTTGAGTTTTTCTATGGCTTCTGCATCTTCGACTTTTTCTTCAACTTCTACTTCTTCGACTTTTTCTATGGCTTCTGTCTCTTCGAGTTTTTCTTCGATTTTTTTCTATGGCTTCTGCCACTTCGACTTCTACTTCGACTTTTGCTATGGCTTCTGCTTCTTTGACTTTTTCTTCGACCTCTACTTCTTAGACTGTTTCTATGGCTTCTGCCTGTTCGACTTTTACTTCGAATTTTTTCTATGGCTTCTGCCACTTCGACTTCTACTTCGACTTTTGCTATGGCTTCTGCCTCTTCGACTTTTTCTTCGACTTCTACTTCTTCGACTGTTTCTGTGGCTTCTGCCTCTTCGACTTCTACTTCTTTGAGTTTTTCTATGGCTTCTGCATCTTCGACTTTTTCTTCAACTTCTACTTCTTCGACTTTTTCTATGGCTTCTGTCTCTTCGAGTTTTTCTTCGATTTTTTTCTATGGCTTCTGCCACTTCGACTTCTACTTCGACTTTTGCTATGGCTTCTGCTTCTTTGACTTTTTCTTCGACCTCTACTTCTTAGACTGTTTCTATGGCTTCTGCCTCCTCGTATTTTACTTCGATTTTTTTCTATGGCTTCTGCTTGTTCGACTTTTGCTTCTTCGACTTTTTTTCGAATTTTTCTATGGCTTCTGCCTCTTCGACTTTTTCTATGGATTCTGCCTCTTCGACTTTTTCTTCGAATTCTACTTCTTCGACTTTCTTTTCGAATTTTTCTATGACTTCTGCATCTTCAACTTTTTCTATGGCTTCTGCCTCTTCGACTTTTACTTCGATTTTTTTCTATAACTTCTGCCTCGTCAACTTTTTCTTCGACTTCTACTTCTTCGACTTTTTCTTTTCGATTTTTCTATGACTTATGCATCTTCGACTTTTTCTTCAACTTCGACTTCTACTTCTTCGACTTTTTCTATGGCTTCTGCCTGTTCGACATTTACTTCGAATTTTTTCTATGGCTTCTGCCACTTCGACTTCTACTTCGACTTTTGCTATGGCGTCTGCCTCTTCGACTTTTTCTTCGACTTCTACTTCTTCGACTGTTTCTGTGGCTTCTGCCTCTTCGACTTCTACTTCTTCGACTGTTTCTATGGCTTCTGCCTCCTCGTATTTTACTTCGATTTTTTTCTATGGCTTCTGCTTGTTCGACTTCTACTTCTTCGACTTTTTCTATGGCTTCTGCCTCTTCGACTTCTACTTCTTCGACTGTTTTCTGTGGCTTCTGCCTCTTCGACTTCTACTTCTTTGAGTTTTTCTATGGCTTCTGCATCTTCGACTTTTTCTTCAACTTCTACTTCTTCGACTTTTTCTATGGCTTCTGTCTCTTCGAGTTTTTCTTCGATTTTTTTCTATGGCTTCTGCCACTTCGACTTCTACTTCGACTTTTGCTATGGCTTCTGCTTCTTTGACTTTTTCTTCGACCTCTACTTCTTAGACTGTTTCTATGGCTTCTGCCTGTTCGACTTTTACTTCGAATTTTTTCTATGGCTTCTGCCACTTCGACTTCTACTTCGACTTTTGCTATGGCTTCTGCCTCTTCGACTTTTTCTTCGACTTCTACTTCTTCGACTGTTTCTGTGGCTTCTGCCTCTTCGACTTCTACTTCTTTGAGTTTTTCTATGGCTTCTGCATCTTCGACTTTTTCTTCAACTTCTACTTCTTCGACTTTTTCTATGGCTTCTGTCTCTTCGAGTTTTTCTTCGATTTTTTTCTATGGCTTCTGCCACTTCGACTTCTACTTCGACTTTTGCTATGGCTTCTGCTTCTTTGACTTTTTCTTCGACCTCTACTTCTTAGACTGTTTCTATGGCTTCTGCCTCCTCGTATTTTACTTCGATTTTTTTCTATGGCTTCTGCTTGTTCGACTTTTGCTTCTTCGACTTTTTTTCGAATTTTTCTATGGCTTCTGCCTCTTCGACTTTTTCTATGGATTCTGCCTCTTCGACTTTTTCTTCGAATTCTACTTCTTCGACTTTCTTTTCGAATTTTTCTATGACTTCTGCATCTTCAACTTTTTCTATGGCTTCTGCCTCTTCGACTTTTACTTCGATTTTTTTCTATAACTTCTGCCTCGTCAACTTTTTCTTCGACTTCTACTTCTTCGACTTTTTCTTTTCGATTTTTCTATGACTTATGCATCTTCGACTTTTTCTTCAACTTCGACTTCTACTTCTTCGACTTTTTCTATGGCTTCTGCCTGTTCGACATTTACTTCGAATTTTTTCTATGGCTTCTGCCACTTCGACTTCTACTTCGACTTTTGCTATGGCGTCTGCCTCTTCGACTTTTTCTTCGACTTCTACTTCTTCGACTGTTTCTGTGGCTTCTGCCTCTTCGACTTCTACTTCTTTGAGTTTTTCTATGGCTTCTGCATCTTCGACTTTTTCTTCAACTTCTACTTCTTCGACTTTTTCTATGGCTTCTGTCTCTTCGAGTTTTTCTTCGATTTTTTTCTATGGCTTCTGCCACTTCGACTTCTACTTCGACTTTTGCTATGGCTTCTGCTTCTTTGACTTTTTCTTCGACCTCTACTTCTTAGACTGTTTCTATGGCTTCTGCCTGTTCGACTTTTACTTCGAATTTTTTCTATGGCTTCTGCCACTTCGACTTCTACTTCGACTTTTGCTATGGCTTCTGCCTCTTCGACTTTTTCTTCGACTTCTACTTCTTCGACTGTTTCTGTGGCTTCTGCCTCTTCGACTTCTACTTCTTTGAGTTTTTCTATGGCTTCTGCATCTTCGACTTTTTCTTCAACTTCTACTTCTTCGACTTTTTCTATGGCTTCTGTCTCTTCGAGTTTTTCTTCGATTTTTTTCTATGGCTTCTGCCACTTCGACTTCTACTTCGACTTTTGCTATGGCTTCTGCTTCTTTGACTTTTTCTTCGACCTCTACTTCTTAGACTGTTTCTATGGCTTCTGCCTCCTCGTATTTTACTTCGATTTTTTTCTATGGCTTCTGCTTGTTCGACTTTTGCTTCTTCGACTTTTTTTCGAATTTTTCTATGGCTTCTGCCTCTTCGACTTTTTCTATGGATTCTGCCTCTTCGACTTTTTCTTCGAATTCTACTTCTTCGACTTTCTTTTCGAATTTTTCTATGACTTCTGCATCTTCAACTTTTTCTATGGCTTCTGCCTCTTCGACTTTTACTTCGATTTTTTTCTATAACTTCTGCCTCGTCAACTTTTTCTTCGACTTCTACTTCTTCGACTTTTTCTTTTCGATTTTTCTATGACTTATGCATCTTCGACTTTTTCTTCAACTTCGACTTCTACTTCTTCGACTTTTTCTATGGCTTCTGCCTGTTCGACATTTACTTCGAATTTTTTCTATGGCTTCTGCCACTTCGACTTCTACTTCGACTTTTGCTATGGCGTCTGCCTCTTCGACTTTTTCTTCGACTTCTACTTCTTCGACTGTTTCTGTGGCTTCTGCCTCTTCGACTTCTACTTCTTCGACTGTTTCTATGGCTTCTGCCTCCTCGTATTTTACTTCGATTTTTTTCTATGGCTTCTGCTTGTTCGACTTCTACTTCTTCGACTTTTTCTATGGCTTCTGCCTCTTCGACTTCTACTTCTTCGACTGTTTCTGTGGCTTCTGCCTCTTCGACTTCTACTTCTTTGAGTTTTTCTATGGCTTCTGCATCTTCGACTTTTTCTTCAACTTCTACTTCTTCGACTTTTTCTATGGCTTCTGTCTCTTCGAGTTTTTCTTCGATTTTTTTCTATGGCTTCTGCCACTTCGACTTCTACTTCGACTTTTGCTATGGCTTCTGCTTCTTTGACTTTTTCTTCGACCTCTACTTCTTAGACTGTTTCTATGGCTTCTGCCTGTTCGACTTTTACTTCGAATTTTTTCTATGGCTTCTGCCACTTCGACTTCTACTTCGACTTTTGCTATGGCTTCTGCCTCTTCGACTTTTTCTTCGACTTCTACTTCTTCGACTGTTTCTGTGGCTTCTGCCTCTTCGACTTCTACTTCTTTGAGTTTTTCTATGGCTTCTGCATCTTCGACTTTTTCTTCAACTTCTACTTCTTCGACTTTTTCTATGGCTTCTGTCTCTTCGAGTTTTTCTTCGATTTTTTTCTATGGCTTCTGCCACTTCGACTTCTACTTCGACTTTTGCTATGGCTTCTGCTTCTTTGACTTTTTCTTCGACCTCTACTTCTTAGACTGTTTCTATGGCTTCTGCCTCCTCGTATTTTACTTCGATTTTTTTCTATGGCTTCTGCTTGTTCGACTTTTGCTTCTTCGACTTTTTTTCGAATTTTTCTATGGCTTCTGCCTCTTCGACTTTTTCTATGGATTCTGCCTCTTCGACTTTTTCTTCGAATTCTACTTCTTCGACTTTCTTTTCGAATTTTTCTATGACTTCTGCATCTTCAACTTTTTCTATGGCTTCTGCCTCTTCGACTTTTACTTCGATTTTTTTCTATAACTTCTGCCTCGTCAACTTTTTCTTCGACTTCTACTTCTTCGACTTTTTCTTTTCGATTTTTCTATGACTTATGCATCTTCGACTTTTTCTTCAACTTCGACTTCTACTTCTTCGACTTTTTCTATGGCTTCTGCCTGTTCGACATTTACTTCGAATTTTTTCTATGGCTTCTGCCACTTCGACTTCTACTTCGACTTTTGCTATGGCGTCTGCCTCTTCGACTTTTTCTTCGACTTCTACTTCTTCGACTGTTTCTGTGGCTTCTGCCTCTTCGACTTCTACTTCTTTGAGTTTTTCTATGGCTTCTGCATCTTCGACTTTTTCTTCAACTTCTACTTCTTCGACTTTTTCTATGGCTTCTGTCTCTTCGAGTTTTTCTTCGATTTTTTTCTATGGCTTCTGCCACTTCGACTTCTACTTCGACTTTTGCTATGGCTTCTGCTTCTTTGACTTTTTCTTCGACCTCTACTTCTTAGACTGTTTCTATGGCTTCTGCCTGTTCGACTTTTACTTCGAATTTTTTCTATGGCTTCTGCCACTTCGACTTCTACTTCGACTTTTGCTATGGCTTCTGCCTCTTCGACTTTTTCTTCGACTTCTACTTCTTCGACTGTTTCTGTGGCTTCTGCCTCTTCGACTTCTACTTCTTTGAGTTTTTCTATGGCTTCTGCATCTTCGACTTTTTCTTCAACTTCTACTTCTTCGACTTTTTCTATGGCTTCTGTCTCTTCGAGTTTTTCTTCGATTTTTTTCTATGGCTTCTGCCACTTCGACTTCTACTTCGACTTTTGCTATGGCTTCTGCTTCTTTGACTTTTTCTTCGACCTCTACTTCTTAGACTGTTTCTATGGCTTCTGCCTCCTCGTATTTTACTTCGATTTTTTTCTATGGCTTCTGCTTGTTCGACTTTTGCTTCTTCGACTTTTTTTCGAATTTTTCTATGGCTTCTGCCTCTTCGACTTTTTCTATGGATTCTGCCTCTTCGACTTTTTCTTCGAATTCTACTTCTTCGACTTTCTTTTCGAATTTTTCTATGACTTCTGCATCTTCAACTTTTTCTATGGCTTCTGCCTCTTCGACTTTTACTTCGATTTTTTTCTATAACTTCTGCCTCGTCAACTTTTTCTTCGACTTCTACTTCTTCGACTTTTTCTTTTCGATTTTTCTATGACTTATGCATCTTCGACTTTTTCTTCAACTTCGACTTCTACTTCTTCGACTTTTTCTATGGCTTCTGCCTGTTCGACATTTACTTCGAATTTTTTCTATGGCTTCTGCCACTTCGACTTCTACTTCGACTTTTGCTATGGCGTCTGCCTCTTCGACTTTTTCTTCGACTTCTACTTCTTCGACTGTTTCTGTGGCTTCTGCCTCTTCGACTTCTACTTCTTCGACTGTTTCTATGGCTTCTGCCTCCTCGTATTTTACTTCGATTTTTTTCTATGGCTTCTGCTTGTTCGACTTCTACTTCTTCGACTTTTTCTATGGCTTCTGCCTCTTCGACTTCTACTTCTTCGACTGTTTCTGTGGCTTCTGCCTCTTCGACTTCTACTTCTTTGAGTTTTTCTATGGCTTCTGCATCTTCGACTTTTTCTTCAACTTCTACTTCTTCGACTTTTTCTATGGCTTCTGTCTCTTCGAGTTTTTCTTCGATTTTTTTCTATGGCTTCTGCCACTTCGACTTCTACTTCGACTTTTGCTATGGCTTCTGCTTCTTTGACTTTTTCTTCGACCTCTACTTCTTAGACTGTTTCTATGGCTTCTGCCTGTTCGACTTTTACTTCGAATTTTTTCTATGGCTTCTGCCACTTCGACTTCTACTTCTTTGAGTTTTTCTATGGCTTCTGCATCTTCGACTTTTTTTTCAACTTCTACTTCTTCGACTTTTTCTATGGCTTCTGTCTCTTCGACTTTTTCTTCGATTTTTTTTTATGTCTTCTGCGTCTTCGACTTTTTCTACGACTTCTACTTCTTCGACTGTTTCTATGGCTTCTGCCTCCTCGTATTTTACTTCGATTTTTTTCCATGGCTTCTGCTTGTTCGACTTTTGTTTCTTTGACTTTTTTTCGAATTTTTCTATGGCTTCTGCCTCTTCGACATTTTCTTCGATTTTTTTCTATGACTTCTGCCTCTTCGACTTTTTCTTCGACTTCTACTTCTTCGACTTTTTCTATGGCTTCTGCCTGTTAGACTTTTACTTCGATTTTTTTCTATGGCTTCTGCTTGTTCGACTTCTACTTCTTCGACTTTTTCTATGGCTTCTGCTTCTTCGACTTTTTCTTAGACTTCCACTTCTTCTACTGTTTCTATGGCTTCTGCCTCCTCGTATTTTACTTCGATTTTTTTCTATGGCTTCTGCTTGTTCGACTTCTACTTCTTCGACTTTTTCTATGGCTTCTGCTTCTTCAACTTTTTCTTCGACTTCCACTTCTTCTACTGTTTCTATGGCTTCTGCCTCCTCGTATTTTACTTCGATTTTTTTCTATGGCTTCTGCCTCTTCGACTTTTTCTTCGACTTCTACTTCTTCGACTGTTTCTATGGCTTCTGCCTCCTCGTATTTTACTTCGTTTTTTTTCTATGGCTTCTGCTTGTTCGACTTCTACTTCTTCGACTTTTTCTATGGCTTCTGCTTCTTCGACTTTTTTTCGAATTTTTCTATGGCTTCTGCCTCTTCGACATTTTCTTCGATTTTTTTCTATGGCTTCTGCCTCTTCGATATTTTCTTCATTTTTTTCTATGGTTTCTACTTCTTCGACTTTTTCTATGGCTTCTGCCTGTTCGACTTTTACTTCGAATTTTTTCTATGGCTTCTGCCACTTCGACTTCTACTTCGACTTTTGCTATGGCTTCTGCCTCTTCGACTTTTTCTTCGACTTCTACTTCTTTGACTGTTTCTGTGGCTTCTGCCTCTTCGACTTCTACTTCTTTGAGTTTTTCTATGGCTTCTGCATCTTCGACTTTTTCTTCAACTTCTACTTCTTCGACTTTTTCTATGGCTTCTGTCTCTTCGAGTTTTTCTTCGATTTTTTTCTATGGCTTCTGCCACTTCGACTTCTACTTCGACTTTTGCTATGGCTTCTGCTTCTTTGACTTTTTCTTCGACCTCTACTTCTTAGACTGTTTCTATGGCTTCTGCCTCCTCGTATTTTACTTCGATTTTTTTCTATGGCTTCTGCTTGTTTGACTTTTGCTTCTTCGACTTTTTTTTCAAATTTTTCTATGGCTTCTGCCTCTTCGACTTTTTCTATGGATTCTGCCTCTTCGACTTTTTCTTCGAATTCTACTTCTTCGACTTTCTTTTCGAATTTTTCTATGACTTCTGCATCTTCAACTTTTTCTATGGCTTCTGCCTCTTCGACTTTTACTTCGATTTTTTTCTATAACTTCTGCCTCATCAACTTTTTCTTCGACTTCTACTTCTTCGACTTTTTCTTTTCGATTTTTCTATGACTTATGCATCTTCGACTTTTTCTTCAACTTCGACTTCTACTTCTTCGACTTTTTCTATGGCTTCTGCCTATTCGACTTTTACTTCGAATTTTTTCTATGGCTTCTGCCACTTCGACTTCTATTTCGACTTTTGCTCTTCGACTTTTTCTTCGACTTCTACTTCTTCGACTGTTTCTGTGGCTTCTGCCTCTTCGACTTCTACTTCTTCGACTGTTTCTATGGCTTCTGCCTCCTCGTATTTTACTTCGATTTTTTTCTATGGCTTCTGCTTGTTCGACTTCTACTTCTTCGACTTTTTCTATGGCTTCTGCTTCTTCGACTTTTTTTCGAATTTTTTCTATGGCTTCTGCCTCTTCGACTTTTTCTTCGACTTCTACTTCTTCGACTGTTTCTATGGCTTTTGCCTCCTCGTATTTTACTTCGATTTTTTTCTATGGCTTCTGCTTGTTCGACTTCTACTTCTTCGACTTTTTCTATGGCTTCTGCTTCTTCGACTTTTTCTTAGACTTCCACTTCTTCTACTGTTTCTATGGCTTCTGCCTCCTCGTATTTTACTTCGATTTTTTTCTATGGCTTCTGCTTTTTCGACTTCTACTTCTTCGACTTTTTCTATGGCTTCTGCTTCTTCAACTTTTTCCTCGACTTCCACTTCTTCTACTGTTTCTATGGCTTCTGCCTCCTCGTATTTTACTTCGATTTTTTTCTATGGCTTCTGCCTCTTCGACTTTTTCTTCGACTTCTACTTCTTCGACTGTTTCTATGGCTTCTGCCTCCTCGTATTTTACTTCGTTTTTTTTCTATGGCTTCTGCTTGTTCGACTTCTACTTCTTCGACTTTTTCTATGGCTTCTGCTTCTTCGACTTTTTTTCGAATTTTTCTTCGACTTCTACTTCTTTGAGTTTTTCTATGGCTTCTGCATCTTCGACTTTTTCTTCAACTTCTACTTCTTCGACTTTTTCTATGGCTTCTGTCTCTTCGAGTTTTTCTTCGATTTTTTTCTATGGCTTCTGCCACTTCGACTTCTACTTCGACTTTTGCTATGGCTTCTGCTTCTTTGACTTTTTCTTCGACCTCTACTTCTTAGACTGTTTCTATGGCTTCTGCCTCCTCGTATTTTACTTCGATTTTTTTCTATGGCTTCTGCTTGTTCGACTTTTGCTTCTTCGACTTTTTTTCGAATTTTTCTATGGCTTCTGCCTCTTCGACATTTTCTTCGATTTTTTTCTATGACTTCTGCCTCTTCGACTTTTTCTTCGAATTCTACTTCTTCGACTTTCTTTTCGAATTTTTCTATGACTTCTGCATCTTCAACTTTTTCTATGGCTTCTGCCTCTTCGACTTTTACTTCGATTTTTTTCTATAACTTCTGCCTCGTCAACTTTTTCTTCGACTTCTACTTCTTCGACTTTTTCTTTTCGATTTTTCTATGACTTATGCATCTTCGACTTTTTCTTCAACTTCGACTTCTACTTCTTCGACTTTTTCTATGGCTTCTGCCTATTCGACTTTTACTTCGAATTTTTTCTATGGCTTCTGCCACTTCGACTTCTACTTCGACTTTTGCTATGGCGTCTGCCTCTTCGACTTTTTCTTCGACTTCTACTTCTTCGACTGTTTCTGTGGCTTCTGCCTCTTCGACTTCTACTTCTTTGAGTTTTTCTATGGCTTCTGCATCTTCGACTTTTTCTTCAACTTCTACTTCTTCGACTTTTTCTATGGCTTCTGCCTCTTCGAGTTTTTCTTCGATTTTTTTCTATGGCTTCTGCCACTTCGACTTCTACTTCGACTTTTGTTATGGCTTCTGCTTCTTTGACTTTTTCTTCGACCTCTACTTCTTCGACTGTTTCTATGGCTTCTGCCTGTTCGACTTTTACTTCGAATTTTTTCTATGGCTTCTGCCTCTTCGACTTCTACTTCTTCGAGTTTTTCTATGGCTTCTGCATCTTCGACTTTTTTTTCAACTTCTACTTCTTCGACTTTTTCTATGGCTTCTGTCTCTTCGACTTTTTCTTCGATTTTTTTTCTATGGCTTCTGCGTCTTCGACTTTTTCTTCGACTTCTACTTCTTCGACTGTTTCTATGGCTTCTGCCTCCTCGTATTTTACTTCGATTTTTTTCTATGGCTTCTGCATGTTCGACTTTTGTTTCTTTGACTTTTTTTCGAATTTTTCTATGGCTTCTGCCTCTTCGACATTTTCTTCGATTTTTTTCTATGGCTTCTGCCTCTTCGACTTCTACTTCTTCGACTTTTTCTATGGCTTCTGCTTCTTCGACTTTTCTTCGAATTTTTTCTATGGCTTCTGCCTCTTCGACTTTTTCTTCGACTTCTACTTCTTCGACTGTTTCTATGGCTTCTGCCTCTCGATTTTACTTCGATTTTTTTCTATGGCTTCTGCTTCTTCGACTTCTACTTCTTTGAGTTTTTCTATGGCTTCTGCATCTTCGACTTTTTCTTCAACTTCTACTTCTTCGACTTTTTCTATGGCTTCTGTCTCTTCGAGTTTTTCTTCGATTTTTTTCTATGGCTTCTGCCACTTCGACTTCTACTTCGACTTTTGCTATGGCTTCTGCTTCTTTGACTTTTTCTTCGACCTCTACTTCTTAGACTGTTTCTATGGCTTCTGCCTCCTCGTATTTTACTTCGATTTTTTTCTATGGCTTCTGCTTGTTTGACTTTTGCTTCTTCGACTTTTTTTCGAATTTTTCTATGGCTTCTGCCTCTTCGACTTTTTCTATGGATTCTGCCTCTTCGACTTTTTCTTCGAATTCTACTTCTTCGACTTTCTTTTCGAATTTTTCTATGACTTCTGCATCTTCAACTTTTTCTATGGCTTCTGCCTCTTCGACTTTTACTTCGATTTTTTTCTATAACTTCTGCCTCATCAACTTTTTCTTCGACTTCTACTTCTTCGACTTTTTCTTTTCGATTTTTCTATGACTTATGCATCTTCGACTTTTTCTTCAACTTCGACTTCTACTTCTTCGACTTTTTCTATGGCTTCTGCCTATTCGACTTTTACTTCGAATTTTTTCTATGGCTTCTGCCACTTCGACTTCTACTTCTTCGACTTTTTCTATGGCGTCTGCCTCTTCGACTTTTTTTTTTTCGACTTTTTCTATGACTTCTGCATCTGCACTTTTTCTTCGACTTCGACTTCTTCGACTTTTTCTATGACTTCTACATCTGCGACTTTTTCTTCGAATTCTACTTCTTCGACTTTTTCTATGGCTTCTGTCTCTTCGACTTTTTCTTCGATTTTTTTCTATGGCTTCTGCATCTTCGACTTTTTCTTCGACTTCTACTTCTTCGACTGTTTCTATGGCTTCTGCCTCCTCGTATTTTACTTCGATTTTTTTCTATGGCTTCTGCTTGTTCGACTTCTACTTCTTCGACTTTTTCTATGGCTTCTGCTTCTTCGACTTTTTTTCGAATTTTTCTATGGCTTCTGCCTCTTCGATATTTTCTTCGATTTTTTTCTATGGTTTCTACTTCTTCGACTTTTTCTATGGCTTCTGCCTGTTCGACTTTTACTTCGAATTTTTTCTATGGCTTCTGCCACTTCGACTTCTACTTCGACTTTTGCTATGGCTTCTGCCTCTTCGACTTTTTCTTCGACTTTTTCTTCGACTTCTACTTCTTTGAGTTTTTCTATGGCTTCTGCATCTTCGACTTTTTCTTCAACTTCTACTTCTTCGACTTTTTCTATGGCTTCTGTCTCTTCGAGTTTTTCTTCGATTTTTTTCTATGGCTTCTGCCACTTCGACTTCTACTTCGACTTTTGCTATGGCTTCTGCTTCTTTGACTTTTTCTTCGACCTCTACTTCTTAGACTGTTTCTATGGCTTCTGCCTCCTCGTATTTTACTTCGATTTTTTTCTATGGCTTCTGCTTGTTCGACTTTTGCTTCTTCGACTTTTTTTCGAATTTTTCTATGGCTTCTGCCTCTTCGACTTTTTCTATGGATTCTGCCTCTTCGACTTTTTCTTCGAATTCTACTTCTTCGACTTTCTTTTCGAATTTTTCTATGACTTCTGCATCTTCAACTTTTTCTATGGCTTCTGCCTCTTCGACTTTTACTTCGATTTTTTTCTATAACTTCTGCCTCATCAACTTTTTCTTCGACTTCTACTTCTTCGACTTTTTCTTTTCGATTTTTCTATGACTTATGCATCTTCGACTTTTTCTTCAACTTCGACTTCTACTTCTTCGACTTTTTCTATGGCTTCTGCCTATTCGACTTTTACTTCGAATTTTTTCTATGGCTTCTGCCACTTCGACTTCTACTTCGACTTTTGCTATGGCGTCTGCCTCTTCGACTTTTTCTTCGACTTCTACTTCTTCGACTGTTTCTGTGGCTTCTGCCTCTTCGACTTCTACTTCTTCGACTGTTTCTATGGCTTCTGCCTCCTCGTATTTTACTTCGATTTTTTTCTATGGCTTCTGCTTGTTCGACTTCTACTTCTTCGACTTTTTCTATGGCTTCTGCTTCTTCGACTTTTTCTTCGAATTTTTCTATGGCTTCTGCCTCTTCGACTTTTTCTTCGACTTCTACTTCTTCGACTGTTTCTGTGGCTTCTGCCTCTTCGACTTCTACTTCTTAGACTTTTTCTATGGCTTCTGCATCTTCGACTTTTTCTTCAACTTCTACTTCTTCGACTTTTTCTATGGCTTCTGTCTCTTCGAGTTTTTCTTCGATTTTTTTCTATGGCTTCTGCCTCCTCGTGTTTTACTTCGATTTTTTTCTATGGCTTCTGCTTGTTCGACTTCTACTTCTTCGACTTTTTCTATGGCTTCTGCTTCTTCGACTTTTTCCTCGACTTCCACTTCTTCTACTGTTTCTATGGCTTCTGCCTCCTCGTATTTTACTTAGATTTTTTTCTATGGCTTCTGCCTCTTCGACTTTTTCTTCGACTTCTACTTCTTCGACTGTTTCTATGGCTTCTGCCTCCTCGTATTTTACTTCGTTTTTTTTCTATGGCTTCTGCTTGTTCGACTTCTACTTCTTCGACTTTTTCTATGGCTTCTGCTTCTTCGACTTTTTTTCGAATTTTTCTATGGCTTCTGCCTCTTCGACATTTTCTTCGATTTTTTTCTATGGCTTCTGCCTCTTCGATATTTTCTTCGATTTTTTTCTATGGTTTCTACTTCTTCGACTTTTTCTATGGCTTCTGCCTGTTCGACTTTTACTTGGAATTTTTTCTATGGCTTCTGCCACTTCGACTTCTACTTCGACTTTTGCTATGGCTTCTGCCTCTTCGACTTTTTCTTCGACTTCTACTTCTTCGACTGTTTCTGTGGCTTCTGCCTCTTCGACTTCTACTTCTTTGAGTTTTTCTATGGCTTCTGCATCTTCGACTTTTTCTTCAACTTCTACTTCTTCGACTTTTTCTATGGCTTCTGTCTCTTCGAGTTTTTCTTCGATTTTTCTCTATGGCTTCTGCCACTTCGACTTCTACTTCGACTTTTGCTATGGCTTCTGCTTCTTTGACTTTTTCTTCGACCTCTACTTCTTAGACTGTTTCTATGGCTTCTGCATCTTCGACTTTTGCTTCTTCGACTTTTTTTCGAATTTTTCTATGGCTTCTGCCTCTTCGACTTTTTCTATGGATTCTGCCTCTTCGACTTTTTCTTCGACTTCTACTTCTTCGACTGTTTCTGTGGCTTCTGCCTCTTCGACTTCTACTTCTTCGACTGTTTCTATGGCTTCTGCCTCCTCGTATTTTACTTCGATTTTTTTCTATGGCTTCTGCTTGTTCGACTTCTACTTCTTCGACTTTTTCTATGGCTTCTGCTTCTTCGACTTTTTCTTCGAATTTTTTCTATGGCTTCTGCCTCTTCGACTTTTTCTTCGACTTCTACTTCTTCGACTGTTTCTGTGGCTTCTGCCTCTTCGACTTCTACTTCTTAGACTGTTTCTATGGCTTCTGCATCTTCGACTTTTTCTTCAACTTCTACTTCTTCGACTTTTTCTATGGCTTCTGTCTCTTCGAGTTTTTCTTCGATTTTTTTCTATGGCTTCTGCCTCCTCGTGTTTTACTTCGATTTTTTCTATGGCTTCTGCTTGTTCGACTTCTACTTCTTCGACTTTTTCTATGGCTTCTGCTTCTTCGACTTTTTCCTCGACTTCCACTTCTTCTACTGTTTCTATGGCTTCTGCCTCCTCGTATTTTACTTAGATTTTTTTCTATGGCTTCTGCCTCTTCGACTTTTTCTTCGACTTCTACTTCTTCGACTGTTTCTATGGCTTCTGCCTCCTCGTATTTTACTTCGTTTTTTTTCTATGGCTTCTGCTTGTTCGACTTCTACTTCTTCGACTTTTTCTATGGCTTCTGCTTCTTCGACTTTTTTTCGAATTTTTCTATGGCTTCTGCCTCTTCGACATTTTCTTCGATTTTTTTCTATGGCTTCTGCCTCTTCGATATTTTCTTCGATTTTTTTCTATGGTTTCTACTTCTTCGACTTTTTCTATGGCTTCTGCCTGTTCGACTTTTACTTGGAATTTTTTCTATGGCTTCTGCCACTTCGACTTCTACTTCGACTTTTGCTATGGCTTCTGCCTCTTCGACTTTTTCTTCGACTTCTACTTCTTCGACTGTTTCTGTGGCTTCTGCCTCTTCGACTTCTACTTCTTTGAGTTTTTCTATGGCTTCTGCATCTTCGACTTTTTCTTCAACTTCTACTTCTTCGACTTTTTCTATGGCTTCTGTCTCTTCGAGTTTTTCTTCGATTTTTCTCTATGGCTTCTGCCACTTCGACTTCTACTTCGACTTTTGCTATGGCTTCTGCTTCTTTGACTTTTTCTTCGACCTCTACTTCTTAGACTGTTTCTATGGCTTCTGCATCTTCGACTTTTGCTTCTTCGACTTTTTTTCGAATTTTTCTATGGCTTCTGCCTCTTCGACTTTTTCTATGGATTCTGCCTCTTCGACTTTTTCTTCGACTTCTACTTCTTCGACTGTTTCTGTGGCTTCTGCCTCTTCGACTTCTACTTCTTCGACTGTTTCTATGGCTTCTGCCTCCTCGTATTTTACTTCGATTTTTTTCTATGGCTTCTGCTTGTTCGACTTCTACTTCTTCGACTTTTTCTATGGCTTCTGCCTCTTCGACTTCTACTTCTTCGACTTTTTCTATGGCGTCTGCCTCTTCGACTTTTTTTTTTTCGACTTTTTCTATGACTTCTGCATCTGCAACTTTTTCTTCGACTTCGACTTCTTCGACTTTTTCTATGACTTCTACATCTGCGACTTTTTCTTCGAATTCTACTTCTTCGACTTTTTCTATGGCTTCTGTCTCTTCGACTTTTTCTTCGATTTTTTTCTATGGCTTCTGCATCTTCGACTTTTTCTTCGACTTCTACTTCTTCGACTGTTTCTATGGCTTCTGCCTCCTCGTATTTTACTTCGATTTTTTTCTATGGCTTCTGCTTGTTCGACTTCTACTTCTTCGACTTTTTCTATGGCTTCTGCTTCTTCGACTTTTTTTCGAATTTTTCTATGGCTTCTGCCTCTTCGGCATTTTCTTCTATTTTTTTCTATGGCTTCTGCCTCTTCGACATTTTCTTCAATTTTTTTCTATGGTTTCTACTTCTTCGACTTTTTCTATGGCTTCTGCTTGTTCGACTTCTGTTTCTTCGACTTTTTCTTCGACTTCTACTTGTTCGACTTTTTCTATGGCTTCTGCTTGTTCGACTTCTACTTGTTCGACTTTTTCTATGGCTTCTGCCTCTTCGACTTTTTCTTCGACCTCTACTTCTTGGACTGTTTCTATGGCTTCTGCCTCCTCGTATTTTACTTTGATTTTTTTCTATGGCTTCTGCTTGTTCGACTTCTACTTCTTCGACTTTTTCTATCGCTTCTGCCTCTTCGACTTCTACTTCTTCGACTTTTTCTATGGCTTCTGCATCTTCGACTTTTTCTTCGACTTCTACTTCTTCGACTTTTTCTATGTCTTCTGCGTCTTCGACTTTTTCTTCGACTTCTACTTCTTCGACTGTTTCTATGGCTTCTGCCTCCTCGTATTTTACTTCGATTTTTTTCTATGGCTTTTGCTTGTTCGACTTTTGTTTCTTTGACTTTTTTTCGAATTTTTCTATAGCTTCTGCCTCTTTGACATTTTCTTCGATTTTTTTCTGTCTTCTGCCTCTTTGACTTTTTCTTCGACTTCTACTTCTTCGACTTTTTCTATGGCTTCTGCCTGTTAGACTTTTACCTCGAATTTTTTCTATGGCTTCTGCCTCTTCGACTTTTTCTTCGACTTCTACTTCTTCGACTGTTTCTATGGCTTCTGCCTCCTCGTATTTTACTTCGATTTTTTTCTATGGCTTCTGCTTGTTCGACTTCTACTTCGACTTTTTCTATGGCTTCTGCTTCTTCGACTTTTTCTTCGACTTCCACTTCTTCTACTGTTTCTATGGCTTCTGCCTCCTCGTATTTTACTTCGATTTTTTTCTATGGCTTCTGCCTCTTCGACTTCTACTTCTTCGACTTTTTCTATGGCGTCTGCCTCTTCGACTTTTTTTTTTTCGACTTTTTCTATGACTTTTGCATCTTCGACTTTTTCTTCGACTTCTACTTCTTCGACTTTTTTTATGGCTTCTGCCTGTTCGACTTTTACTTCGAATTTTTTCTATGGCTTCTGCCACTTCGACTTCTACTTCGAGTTTTGCTATGGCGTCTGCCTCTTCGACTTTTTCTTCGACTTCTACTTCTTCGACTGTTTCTGTGGCCTCTGCCTCTTCGACTTCTACTTCTTTGAGTTTTTCTATGGCTTCTGCATCTTTGACTTTTTTTTCAACTTCTACTTCTTCGACTTTTTCTATGGCTTCTGTCTCTTCGACTTTTTCTTCGATTTTTTTTTATTTCTTCTGCCTCTTCGACTTTTTCTTTGACTTTTTCTTCGACTTCTACTTCTTCGACTGTTTCTGTGGCTTCTGCCTCTTCGACTTCTACTTCTTTGAGTTTTTCTATGGCTTCTGCATCTTCGACTTTTTCTTCAACTTCTACTTCTTCGACTTTTTCTATGGCTTCTGTCTCTTCGAGTTTTTCTTCGATTTTTTTCTATGGCTTCTGCCACTTCGACTTCTACTTCGACTTTTGCTATGGCTTCTGCTTCTTCGACTTTTTCTTCGACTTCCACTTCTTCTACTGTTTCTATGGCTTCTGCCTCCTCGTATTTTACTTCGATTTTTTTCTATGGCTTCTGCCTCTTCGACTTTTTCTTCGACTTCTACTTCTTCGACTGTTTCTATGGCTTCTGCCTCCTCGTATTTTACTTCGATTTTTTTCTATGGCTTCTGCTTCTTCGACTTTTTTTCGAATTTTTCTATGGCTTCTGCCTCTTCGACATTTTCTTCGATTTTTTTCGATGGCTTCTGCCTCTTCGGCATTTTCTATGGCTTCTGCCTGTTCGACTTTTACTTCGAATTTTTTCTATGGCTTCTGCCACTTCGACTTCTACTTCGACTTTTGCTATGGCTTCTGCCTCTTCGACTTTTTCTTCGACTTTTTCTTCGACTTCTACTTCTTCGACTGTTTCTGTGGCTTCTGCCTCTTCGACTTCTACTTCTTTGAGTTTTTCTATGGCTTCTGCATCTTCGACTTTTTCTTCAACTTCTACTTCTTCGACTTTTTCTATGGCTTCTGTCTCTTCGAGTTTTTCTTTGATTTTTTTCTATGGCTTCTGCCACTTCGACTTCTACTTCGACTTTTGCTATGGCTTCTGCTTCTTTGACTTTTT
>JAMKFB010000721.1:189992-230348 GCA_036247105.1 Cirrhinus mrigala
TATAGAAAAATTTGAGAAAAAAAGTCGAAGAGGCCATAGAAAAAGTCGAAGACGTAGAAGTCGAAGAAAAAGTCGAAGGGGCAGAAGCCATAGAAAAAAAATCAAACAAAAAGTCAAAGAGGCAGAAGCCATAGAAAAAGTCGAAGAAGTAGAAGTCGAAGTTGAAGAAAAAGTCGAAGATGCATAAGTCATAGAAAAATCGAAAAGAAAAAGTCGAAGAAGTAGAAGTCGAAGAAAAAGTTGACGAGGTAGAAGTTATAGAAAAAAATCGAAGTAAAAGTCGAAGAGGCAGAAGCCATAGAAAAAGTTGAAGATGCAGAAGTCATAGAAAAATTCGAAGAGGCAGAAGCGATAGAAAAAGTCTAAGAAGTAGAGGTCGAAGAAAAAGTCAAAGAAGCAGAAGCCATAGCAAAAGTCGAAGTAGAAGTCGAAGTGGCAGAAGCCATAGAAAAAAATCGAAGAAAAACTCGAAGAGACAGAAGCCATAGAAAAAGTCGAAGAAGTAGAAGTTGAAGAAAAAGTCGAAGATGCAGAAGCCATAGAAAACAGTCGAAGAAGTAGAAGTCGAAGAGGCAGAAGCCACTGAAACAGTCGAAGAAGTAGAAGTCGAAGAAAAAGTCGAAGAAAAAGTCGAAGAGGCAGAAGCCATAGAAAAAGTCGAAGAAGTAGAAGTCGAACAAGCAGAAGCCATAGAAAAAAATCTAAGTAAAATACGAGGAGGCAGAAGCCATAGAAACAGTAGAAGAAGTGGAAGTCGAAGAAAAAGTCGAAGAAGCAGAAGCCATAGAAAAAGTCGAAGAAGTAGAAGTCGAACAAGCAGAAGCCATAGAAAAAAATCGAAGTAAAATACGAGGAGGCAGAAGCCATAGAAACAGTCGAAGAAGTAGAAGTCGAAGAAAAAGTCGAAGAGGCAGAAGCCATAGAAAAAATTCGAAGTAAAAGTCTAACAGGCAGAAGCCATAGAAAAAGTCGAAGAAGTAGAAGTCGAAGAAAAAGTCGAAGAGGCAGAAGTCATAGAAAAAAATCGAAGAAAAAGTCGAAGAAGCAGAAGCCATAGAAAAAGTCGAAGAAGTAGAAGTCGAACAAGCAGAAGCCATAGAAAAAAATCAAAGTAAAATACGAGGAGGCAGAAGCCATAGAAACAGTCGAAGAAGTAGAAGTCGAAGAAAAAGTCGAAGAGGCAGAAGCCATAGAAAAAATTCGAAGTAAAAGTCTAACAGGCAGAAGCCATAGAAAAAGTCGAAGAAGTAGAAGTCGAAGAAAAAGTCGAAGAGGCAGAAGTCATAGAAAAAAATCGAAGAAAATGTCGAAGAGGCAGAAGCCATAGAAAAATTCGAAAAAAAGACAAAGAAACAAAAGTCGAACAAGCAGAAGCCATGGAAAAAAATCGAAGTAAAATACGAGGCGGCAGAAGCCATAGAAACAGTCGAAGAAGTAGAAGTCGAAGAAAAAGTCGAAGACGCAGAAGACATAAAAAAAAAACGAAGAAAAAGTCGAAGAGACAGAAGCCATAGAAAAAGTCGAAGTAGAAGTTGAAAAAAAAGTCGAAGATGCAGAAGCCATAGAAAAACTCAAAGAAGTAGAAGTCGAAGAGGCAGAAGCCACAGAAACAGTCGAAGAAGTAGAAGACGAAGAAAAAGTCGAAGAGGCAGACGCCATAGCAAAAGTCGAAGTAGAAGTCAAAGTGGCAGAAGCCATAGAAAAAATTCGAGGTAAAAGTCGAACAGGCAGAAGCCATAGAAAAAATTCGAGGTAAAAGTCGAACAGGCAGAAGCCATAGAAAAAGTCGAAGAAGTAGAAGTCGAAGAAAAAGTCGCAGATGCAAAAGTCATAGAAAAAGTCGAAAAAAAAAAGTCGAAGAGGCAGACGCCATAGAAAAAGTCGAAGAAGTAGAAGTCGAAGAGGCAGAAGCCATAGAAAAAAATCAAAGTAAAATACGAGGAGGCAGAAGCCATAGAAACAGTCAGAAGAAGTGGAAGTCGAAGAAAAAGTCGAAGAAGCAGAAGCCATAGAAAAAGTCGAAGAAGTAGAAGTCGAACAAGCAGAAGCCATAGAAAAAAATCGAAGTAAAATACGAGGAGGCAGAAGCCATAGAAACAATCGAAGAAGTAGAAGTCGAAGAAAAAGTCGCAGATGCAAAAGTCATAGAAAAAGTCGAAAAAAAAAAGTCGAAGAGGCAGACGCCATAGAAAAAGTCGAAGAAGTAGAAGTCGAAGAGGCAGAAGCCATAGAAAAAAATCGAAGTAAAATACGAGGAGGCAGAAGCCATAGAAACAGTAGAAGAAGTGGAAGTCGAAGAAAAAGTCGAAGAAGCAGAAGCCATAGAAAAAGTCGAAGAAGTAGAAGTCGAACAAGCAGAAGCCATAGAAAAAAATCGAAGTAAAATACGAGGAGGCAGAAGCCATAGAAACAGTCTAAGAAGTAGAGGTCGAAGAAAAAGTCAAAGAAGCAGAAGCCATAGCAAAAGTCGAAGAAAAACTCGAAGAGACAGAAGCCATAGAAAAACTCAAAGAAGTAGAAGTCGAAGAGGCAGAAGCCACAGAAACAGTCGAAGAAGTAGAAGTCGAAGAAAAAGTCGAAGAGGCAGAAGCCATAGCAAAAGTCGAAGTAGAAGTCGAAGTGGCAGAAGCCATAGAAAAAATTCGAAGTAAAAGTCGAACAGGCAGAAGCCATAGAAAATGCCGAAGAGGCAGAAGCCATAGAAAAAAATCGAAGAAAATGTAGAAGAGGCAGAAGCCATAGAAAAATTCGAAAAAAAGTCGAAGAAGCAGAAACCATAGAAAAAGTCGAAGAAGTAGAAGTCGAACAAGCAGAAGCCATAGAAAAAAATCGAAGTAAAATACGAGGAGGCAGAAGCCATAGAAACAGTAGAAGAAGTGGAAGTCGAAGAAAAAGTCGAAGAAGCAGAAGCCATAGAAAAAGTCGAAGAAGTAGAAGTCGAACAAGCAGAAGCCATAGAAAAAAATCGAAGTAAAATACGAGGAGGCAGAAGCCATAGAAACAGTCGAAGAAGTAGAAGTCGAAGAAAAAGTCGAAGAGGCAGAAGCCATAGAAAAAATTCGAAGTAAAAGTCTAACAGGCAGAAGCCATAGAAAAAGTCGAAGAAGTAGAAGTCGAAGAAAAAGTCAAAGAGGCAGAAGACATAGAAAAAAATCGAAGAAAATGTCGAAGAGGCAGAAGCTATAGAAAAATTCGAAAAAAGTCAAAGTAAACAAAAGTCGAACAAGCAAAAGCCATAGAAAAAAATCGAAGTAAAATACGAGGAGGCAGAAGCAATAGAAACAGTCGAAGAAGTAGAAGTTGAAGAAAAAGTCGAAGATGCAGAAGCCATAGAAAAAGTCGAAGTAGTCGAAGTCGAATAAAAAGTTGCAGATGCAGAAGTTATAGAAAAAAATCGAAGTAAAAGTCGAAGAGGCAGAAGCCATAGAAAAAGTTGAAGATGCAGAAGTCATAGAAAAATTCGAAGAAGTAGAAGTCGAAGAAAAAGTCGAAGAGGCAGAAGCCATAGAAAAAATTCGAAGTAAAAGTCTAACAGGCAGAAGCCATAGAAAAAGTCGAAGAAGTAGAAGTCGAAGAAAAAGTCGAAGAGGCAGAAGTCATAGAAAAACTCAAAGAAGTAGAAGTCGAAGAGGCAGAAGCCACAGAAACAGTCGAAGAAGTAGAAGTCGAAGAAAAAGTCGAAGATGCAGACGCCATAGCAAAAGTCGAAGTAGAAGTCGAAGTGGCAGAAGCCATAGAAAAAATTCGAAGTAAAAGTCGAACAGGCAGAAGCCATAGAAAAAGTCGAAGAAGTAGAAGTCGAAGAAAAAGTCGCAGATGCAAAAGTCATAGAAAAAGTCGAAAAAAAAAAGTCGAAGAGGCAGACGCCATAGAAAAAGTCGAAGAAGTAGAAGTCGAAGAGGCAGAAGCCATAGAAAAAAATCGAAGTAAAATACGAGGAGGCAGAAGCCATAGAAAAAGTCGAAGAAGCAGAAGCCATAGCAAAAGTCGAAGAAAAACTCGAAGAGACAGAAGCCATAGAAAAACTCAAAGAAGTAGAAGTCGAAGAGGCAGAAGCCACAGAAACAGTCGAAGAAGTAGAAGTCGAAGAAAAAGTCGAAGAAAAAGTCGAAGAGGCAGAAGCCATAGCAAAAGTCGAAGTAGAAGTCGAAGTGGCAGAAGCCATAGAAAAAATTCGAAGTAAAAGTCGAACAGGCAGAAGCCATAGAAAATGCCGAAGAGGCAGAAGCCATAGAAAAAAATCGAAGAAAATGTAGAAGAGGCAGAAGCCATAGAAAAATTCGAAAAAAAGTCGAAGAAGCAGAAGCCATAGAAAAACTCAAAGAAGTAGAAGTCGAAGAGGCAGAAGCCATAGAAAAAGTCGAAGAAGTAGAAGTCGAAGAGGCAGAAGCCATAGAAAAAGTCGAAGAAGTAGAAGTCGAAGAGGCAGAAGCCATAGAAAAAAATCGAAGTAAAATACGAGGAGGCAGAAGCCATAGAAAAAATTCGAAGTAAAAGTCTAACAGGCAGAAGCCATAGAAAAAGTCGAAGAAGTAGAAGTCGAAGAAAAAGTCGAAAAGGCAGAAGCCATAGAAAAAGTTCGAAGTAAAAGTCTAACAGGCAGAAGCCATAGAAAAAGTCGAAGAAGTAGAAGTCGAAGAAAAAGTCGAAGAGGCAGAAGTCATAGAAAAAAATCGAAGAAAATGTCGAAGAAGCAGAAGCCATAGAAAAATTCGAAAAAAAGTCAAAGAAACAAAAGTCGAACAAGCAGAAGCCATGGAAAAAAATCGAAGTAAAATACGAGGAGGCAGAAGCCATAGAAACAGTCGAAGAAGTAGAAGTCGAAGAAAAAGTCGAAGACGCAGAAGACATAAAAAAAAAACGAAGAAAAAGTCGAAGAGACAGAAGCCATAGAAAAAGTCGAAGTAGAAGTTGAAAAAAAAGTCGAAGATGCAGAAGCCATAGAAAAACTCAAAGAAGTAGAAGTCGAAGAGGCAGAAGCCACAGAAACAGTCGAAGAAGTAGAAGTCGAAGAAAAAGTCGAAGAGGCAGACGCCATAGCAAAAGTCGAAGTAGAAGTCGAAGTGGCAGAAGCCATAGAAAAAATTCGAAGTAAAAGTCGAACAGGCAGAAGCCATAGAAAAAGTCGAAGAAGTAGAAGTCGAAGAAAAAGTCGCAGATGCAAAAGTCATAGAAAAAGTCGAAAAAAAAAAGTCGAAGAGGCAGACGCCATAGAAAAAGTCGAAGAAGTAGAAGTCGAAGAGGCAGAAGCCATAGAAAAAAATCGAAGTAAAATACGAGGAGGCAGAAGCCATAGAAACAGTAGAAGAAGTGGAAGTCGAAGAAAAAGTCGAAGAAGCAGAAGCCATAGAAAAAGTCGAAGAAGTAGAAGTCGAACAAGCAGAAGCCATAGAAAAAAATCGAAGTAAAATACGAGGAGGCAGAAGCCATAGAAACAGTCTAAGAAGTAGAGGTCGAAGAAAAAGTCGAAGAGGCAGAAGCCATAGAAAAAGTCGAAGAAAAACTCGAAGAGACAGAAGCCATAGAAAAACTCAAAGAAGTAGAAGTCGAAGAGGCAGAAGCCACAGAAACAGTCGAAGAAGTAGAAGTCGAAGAAAAAGTCGAAGAAAAAGTCGAAGAGGCAGAAGCCATAGCAAAAGTCGAAGTAGAAGTCGAAGTGGCAGAAGCCATAGAAAAAATTCGAAGTAAAAGTCGAACAGGCAGAAGCCATAGAAAATGCCGAAGAGGCAGAAGCCATAGAAAAAAATCGAAGAAAATGTAGAAGAGGCAGAAGCCATAGAAAAATTCGAAAAAAAGTCGAAGAAGCAGAAGCCATAGAAAAAGTCGAAGAAGTAGAAGTCGAAAAAGCAGAAGCCATAGAAAAAAATCGAAGTAAAATACGAGGAGGCAGAAGCCATAGAAACAGTAGAAGAAGTGGAAGTCGAAGAAAAAGTCGAAGAAGCAGAAGCCATAGAAAAAGTCGAAGAAGTAGAAGTCGAACAAGCAGAAGCCATAGAAAAAAATCGAAGTAAAATACGAGGAGGCAGAAGCCATAGAAACAGTCGAAGAAGTAGAAGTCGAAGAAAAAGTCGAAGAGGCAGAAGCCATAGAAAAAATTCGAAGTAAAAGTCTAACAGGCAGAAGCCATAGAAAAAGTCGAAGAAGTAGAAGTCGAAGAAAAAGTCAAAGAGGCAGAAGACATAGAAAAAAATCGAAGAAAATGTCGAAGAGGCAGAAGCCATAGAAAAATTCGAAAAAAAGTCAAAGAAACAAAAGTCGAACAAGCAAAAGCCATAGAAAAAAATCGAAGTAAAATACGAGGAGGCAGAAGCCATAGAAACAGTCGAAGAAGTAGAAGTCGAAGAAAAAGTCGAAGATGCAGAAGCCATAGAAAAAGTCGAAGAAGTCGAAGTCGAAGAAAAAGTTGCAGATGCAGAAGTCATAGAAAAAAATCGAAGTAAAAGTCGAAGAGGCAGAAGCCATAGAAAAAGTTGAAGATGCAGAAGTCATAGAAAAATTCGAAAAAAGTCGAAGAACAAAGTCGAACAAGCAGAAGCCATAGAAAAAAATCGAAGTAAAATACGAGGAGGCAGAAGCCATAGAAACAGTCGAAGAAGTAGAAGTCGAAGAAAAAGTCGAGGACACAGAAGACATTAAAAAAAATCGAAGAAAAAGTCGAAGAGGCAGAAGCCATAGAAAAAGTCGAAGAAGTAGAAGTCGAAGAAAAAGTCGAAGATGCAGAAGCCATAGAAAAAGTCGAAGAAGTAGAAGTCGAAGAAAAAGTCGCAGATGCAGAAGTCATAGAAAAAAATCGAAGTAAAATACGAGGAGTCAGAAGCCATAGAAACAGTCGAAGAAGTCGAAGTCGAAGTCGAAGAAAAAGTTGAAGAAAAAGTCGAAGAGGCAGAAGCCATAGAGAAAGTCGAAGAAGTAGAAGTCGAACAAGCAGAAGCCATAGAAAAAAATCGAAGTAAAATACGAGGAGGCAGAAGCCATAGAAACAGTCGAAGAAGTAGAGGTCGAAGAAAAAGTCGAAGAGGCAGAAGCCATAGAAAAAGTCGAACAAGTAGAAGTCGAACAAGCAGAAGCCATAGAAAAAAATCGAAGTAAAATACGAGGAGGCAGAAGCCATAGAAACAGTCCAAGAAGTAGAGGTCGAAGAAAAAGTTGAAGAAACAGAAGTCGAACAAGCAGAAGCCATAGAAAAAGTCGAAGAAGTAGAAGTCGAAGTCGAAGAAAAAGTTGAAGATGCAGAAGTTATAGAAAAATTTGAGAAAAAAAGTCGAAGAGGCCATAGAAAAAGTCGAAGACGTAGAAGTCGAAGAAAAAGTCGAAGGGGCAGAAGCCATAGAAAAAAAATCAAACAAAAAGTCAAAGAGGCAGAAGCCATAGAAAAAGTCGAAGAAGTAGAAGTCGAAGTTGAAGAAAAAGTCGAAGATGCATAAGTCATAGAAAAATCGAAAAGAAAAAGTCGAAGAAGTAGAAGTCGAAGAAAAAGTTGACGAGGCAGAAGTTATAGAAAAAAATCGAAGTAAAAGTCGAAGAGGCAGAAGCCATAGAGAAATTCGAAGAGGCAGAAGCGATAGAAAAAGTCTAAGAAGTAGAGGTCGAAGAAAAAGTCAAAGAAGCAGAAGCCATAGCAAAAGTCGAAGTAGAAGTCGAAGTGGCAGAAGCCATAGAAAAAAATCGAAGAAAAACTCGAAGAGACAGAAGCCATAGAAAAAGTCGAAGAAGTAGAAGTTGAAGAAAAAGTCGAAGATGCAGAAGCCATAGAAAAAGTCGAAGAAGTAGAAGTCGAAGAGGCAGAAGCCACTAGAAACAGTCGAAGAAGTAGAAGTCGAAGAAAAAGTCGAAGAAAAAGTCGAAGAGGCAGAAGCCATAGCAAAAGTCGAAGTAGAAGTCGAAGTGGCAGAAGCCATAGAAAAAATTCGAAGTAAAAGTCGAACAGGCAGAAGCCATAGAAAAAGTCGAAGAAGTAGAAACCATAGAAAAAAATCGAAGAAAAAGTCGAAGAGGCAGAAGCCATAGAAAAAAATCGAAGAAAATGTCGAAGAGGCAGAAGCCATAGAAAAATTCGAAAAAAAGTCGAAGAAGCAGAAGCCATAGAAAAAGTCGAAGAAGTAGAAGTCGAAAAAGCAGAAGCCATAGAAAAAAATCGAAGTAAAATACGAGGAGTCAGAAGCCATAGAAACAGTCGAAGAAGTCGAAGTCGAAGAAAAAGTCGAAGAAAAAGTCGAAGAGGCAGAAGCCATAGAAAAAGTCGAAGAAGTAGAAGTCGAACAAGCAGAAGCCATAGAAAAAAAATCGAAGTAAAATACGAGGAGTCAGAAGCCATAGAAACAGTCGAAGAAGTAGAAGTCGAAGAAAAAGTCGAAGAAAAAGTCGAAGAGGCAGAAGCCATAGAAAAAGTCGAAGAAGTAGAAGTCGAACAAGCAGAAGCCATAGAAAAAAATCGAAGTAAAATACGAGGAGGCAGAAGCCATAGAAACAGTCCAAGAAGTAGAGGTCGAAGAAAAAGTCGAAGAGGCAGAAGCCATAGAAAAAGTCGAAGAAGTAGAAGTCGAACAAGCAGAAGCCATAGAAAAAAATCGAAGTAAAATACGAGGAGGCAGAAGCCATAGAAACAGTCGAAGAAGTAGAGGTCGAAGAAAAAGTTGAAGAAACAGAAGTCGAACAAGCAGAAGCCATAGAAAAAGTCGAAGAAGTAGAAGTCGAAGTCGAAGAAAAAGTTGAAGATGCAGAAGTTATAGAAAAATTTGAGAAAAAAAGTCGAAGAGGCCATAGAAAAAGTCGAAGACGTAGAAGTCGAAGAAAAAGTCGAAGGGGCAGAAGCCATAGAAAAAAAATCAAACAAAAAGTCAAAGAGGCAGAAGCCATAGAAAAAGTCGAAGAAGTAGAAGTCGAAGTTGAAGAAAAAGTCGAAGATGCATAAGTCATAGAAAAATCGAAAAGAAAAAGTCGAAGAAGTAGAAGTCGAAGAAAAAGTTGACGAGGTAGAAGTTATAGAAAAAAATCGAAGTAAAAGTCGAAGAGGCAGAAGCCATAGAAAAAGTTGAAGATGCAGAAGTCATAGAAAAATTCGAAGAGGCAGAAGCCATAGAAAAAGTCTAAGAAGTAGAGGTCGAAGAAAAAGTCAAAGAAGCAGAAGCCATAGCAAAAGTCGAAGTAGAAGTCGAAGTGGCAGAAGCCATAGAAAAAAATCGAAGAAAAACTCGAAGAGGCAGAAGCCATAGAAAAAGTCGAAGAAGTAGAAGTTGAAGAAAAAGTCGAAGATGCAGAAGCCATAGAAAACAGTCGAAGAAGTAGAAGTCGAAGAGGCAGAAGCCACTGAAACAGTCGAAGAAGTAGAAGTCGAAGAAAAAGTCGAAGAAAAAGTCGAAGAGGCAGAAGCCATAGAAAAAGTCGAAGAAGTAGAAGTCGAACAAGCAGAAGCCATAGAAAAAAATCGAAGTAAAATACGAGGAGGCAGAAGCCATAGAAACAGTAGAAGAAGTGGAAGTCGAAGAAAAAGTCGAAGAAGCAGAAGCCATAGAAAAAGTCGAAGAAGTAGAAGTCGAACAAGCAGAAGCCATAGAAAAAAATCGAAGTAAAATACGAGGAGGCAGAAGCCATAGAAACAGTCGAAGAAGTAGAAGTCGAAGAAAAAGTCGAAGAGGCAGAAGCCATAGAAAAAATTCGAAGTAAAAGTCTAACAGGCAGAAGCCATAGAAAAAGTCGAAGAAGTAGAAGTCGAAGAAAAAGTCGAAGAGGCAGAAGTCATAGAAAAAAATCGAAGAAAAAGTCGAAGAAGCAGAAGCCATAGAAAAAGTCGAAGAAGTAGAAGTCGAACAAGCAGAAGCCATAGAAAAAAATCGAAGTAAAATACGAGGAGGCAGAAGCCATAGAAACAGTCGAAGAAGTAGAAGTCGAAGAAAAAGTCGAAGAGGCAGAAGCCATAGAAAAAATTCGAAGTAAAAGTCTAACAGGCAGAAGCCATAGAAAAAGTCGAAGAAGTAGAAGTCGAAGAAAAAGTCGAAGAGGCAGAAGTCATAGAAAAAAATCGAAGAAAATGTCGAAGAGGCAGAAGCCATAGAAAAATTCGAAAAAAAGTCAAAGAAACAAAAGTCGAACAAGCAGAAGCCATAGAAAAAAATCGAAGTAAAATACGAGGAGGCAGAAGCCATAGAAACAGTCGAAGAAGTAGAAGTCGAAGAAAAAGTCGAAGACGCAGAAGACATAAAAAAAAAACGAAGAAAAAGTCGAAGAGACAGAAGCCATAGAAAAAGTCGAAGAAGTAGAAGTTGAAAAAAAAGTCGAAGATGCAGAAGCCATAGAAAAACTCAAAGAAGTAGAAGTCGAAGAGGCAGAAGCCACAGAAACAGTCGAAGAAGTAGAAGACGAAGAAAAAGTCGAAGAGGCAGACGCCATAGCAAAAGTCGAAGTAGAAGTCAAAGTGGCAGAAGCCATAGAAAAAATTCGAGGTAAAAGTCGAACAGGCAGAAGCCATAGAAAAAATTCGAGGTAAAAGTCGAACAGGCAGAAGCCATAGAAAAAGTCGAAGAAGTAGAAGTCGAAGAAAAAGTCGCAGATGCAAAAGTCATAGAAAAAGTCGAAAAAAAAAAGTCGAAGAGGCAGACGCCATAGAAAAAGTCGAAGAAGTAGAAGTCGAAGAGGCAGAAGCCATAGAAAAAAATCAAAGTAAAATACGAGGAGGCAGAAGCCATAGAAACAGCAGAAGAAGTGGAAGTCGAAGAAAAAGTCGAAGAAGCAGAAGCCATAGAAAAAGTCGAAGAAGTAGAAGTCGAACAAGCAGAAGCCATAGAAAAAAATCGAAGTAAAATACGAGGAGGCAGAAGCCATAGAAACAATCGAAGAAGTAGAAGTCGAAGAAAAAGTCGCAGATGCAAAAGTCATAGAAAAAGTCGAAAAAAAAAAGTCGAAGAGGCAGACGCCATAGAAAAAGTCGAAGAAGTAGAAGTCGAAGAGGCAGAAGCCATAGAAAAAAATCGAAGTAAAATACGAGGAGGCAGAAGCCATAGAAACAGTAGAAGAAGTGGAAGTCGAAGAAAAAGTCGAAGAAGCAGAAGCCATAGAAAAAGTCGAAGAAGTAGAAGTCGAACAAGCAGAAGCCATAGAAAAAAATCGAAGTAAAATACGAGGAGGCAGAAGCCATAGAAACAGTCTAAGAAGTAGAGGTCGAAGAAAAAGTCAAAGAAGCAGAAGCCATAGCAAAAGTCGAAGAAAAACTCGAAGAGACAGAAGCCATAGAAAAACTCAAAGAAGTAGAAGTCGAAGAGGCAGAAGCCACAGAAACAGTCGAAGAAGTAGAAGTCGAAGAAAAAGTCGAAGAGGCAGAAGCCATAGCAAAAGTCGAAGTAGAAGTCGAAGTGGCAGAAGCCATAGAAAAAATTCGAAGTAAAAGTCGAACAGGCAGAAGCCATAGAAAATGCCGAAGAGGCAGAAGCCATAGAAAAAAATCGAAGAAAATGTAGAAGAGGCAGAAGCCATAGAAAAATTCGAAAAAAAGTCGAAGAAGCAGAAGCCATAGAAAAAGTCGAAGAAGTAGAAGTCGAACAAGCAGAAGCCATAGAAAAAAATCGAAGTAAAATACGAGGAGGCAGAAGCCATAGAAACAGTAGAAGAAGTGGAAGTCGAAGAAAAAGTCGAAGAAGCAGAAGCCATAGAAAAAGTCGAAGAAGTAGAAGTCGAACAAGCAGAAGCCATAGAAAAAAATCGAAGTAAAATACGAGGAGGCAGAAGCCATAGAAACAGTCGAAGAAGTAGAAGTCGAAGAAAAAGTCGAAGAGGCAGAAGCCATAGAAAAAATTCGAAGTAAAAGTCTAACAGGCAGAAGCCATAGAAAAAGTCGAAGAAGTAGAAGTCGAAGAAAAAGTCAAAGAGGCAGAAGACATAGAAAAAAATCGAAGAAAATGTCGAAGAGGCAGAAGCTATAGAAAAATTCGAAAAAAAGTCAAATAAACAAAAGTCGAACAAGCAAAAGCCATAGAAAAAAATCGAAGTAAAATACGAGGAGGCAGAAGCAATAGAAACAGTCGAAGAAGTAGAAGTTGAAGAAAAAGTCGAAGATGCAGAAGCCATAGAAAAAGTCGAAGAAGTCGAAGTCGAAGAAAAAGTTGCAGATGCAGAAGTTATAGAAAAAAATCGAAGTAAAAGTCGAAGAGGCAGAAGCCATAGAAAAAGTTGAAGATGCAGAAGTCATAGAAAAATTCGAAAAGAAATTCGAAGAAGTAGAAGTCGAAGAAAAAGTCGAAGAGGCAGAAGCCATAGAAAAAATTCGAAGTAAAAGTCTAACAGGCAGAAGCCATAGAAAAAGTCGAAGAAGTAGAAGTCGAAGAAAAAGTCGAAGAGGCAGAAGCCATAGAAAAACTCAAAGAAGTAGAAGTCGAAGAGGCAGAAGCCACAGAAACAGTCGAAGAAGTAGAAGTCGAAGAAAAAGTCGAAGATGCAGACGCCATAGCAAAAGTCGAAGTAGAAGTCGAAGTGGCAGAAGCCATAGAAAAAAATTCGAAGTAAAAGTCGAACAGGCAGAAGCCATAGAAAAAGTCGAAGAAGTAGAAGTCGAAGAAAAAGTCGCAGATGCAAAAGTCATAGAAAAAGTCGAAAAAAAAAAGTCGAAGAGGCAGACGCCATAGAAAAAGTCGAAGAAGTAGAAGTCGAAGAGGCAGAAGCCATAGAAAAAAATCGAAGTAAAATACGAGGAGGCAGAAGCCATAGAAAAAGTCGAAGAAGCAGAAGCCATAGCAAAAGTCGAAGAAAAAGTCGAAGAGACAGAAGCCATAGAAAAACTCAAAGAAGTAGAAGTCGAAGAGGCAGAAGCCACAGAAACAGTCGAAGAAGTAGAAGTCGAAGAAAAAGTCGAAGAAAAAGTCGAAGAGGCAGAAGCCATAGCAAAAGTCGAAGTAGAAGTCGAAGTGGCAGAAGCCATAGAAAAAATTCGAAGTAAAAGTCGAACAGGCAGAAGCCATAGAAAATGCCGAAGAGGCAGAAGCCATAGAAAAAAATCGAAGAAAATGTAGAAGAGGCAGAAGCCATAGAAAAATTCGAAAAAAAGTCGAAGAAGCAGAAGCCATAGAAAAACTCAAAGAAGTAGAAGTCGAAGAGGCAGAAGCCATAGAAAAAGTCGAAGAAGTAGAAGTCGAAGAGGCAGAAGCCATAGAAAAAGTCGAAGAAGTAGAAGTCGAAGAGGCAGAAGCCATAGAAAAAAATCGAAGTAAAATACGAGGAGGCAGAAGCCATAGAAAAAATTCGAAGTAAAAGTCTAACAGGCAGAAGCCATAGAAAAAGTCGAAGAAGTAGAAGTCGAAGAAAAAGTCGAAAAGGCAGAAGCCATAGAAAAAGTTCGAAGTAAAAGTCTAACAGGCAGAAGCCATAGAAAAAGTCGAAGAAGTAGAAGTCGAAGAAAAAGTCGAAGAGGCAGAAGTCATAGAAAAAAATCGAAGAAAATGTCGAAGAAGCAGAAGCCATAGAAAAATTCGAAAAACAGACAAAGAAACAAAAGTCGAACAAGCAGAAGCCATGGAAAAAAATCGAAGTAAAATACGAGGAGGCAGAAGCCATAGAAACAGTCGAAGAAGTAGAAGTCGAAGAAAAAGTCGAAGACGCAGAAGACATAAAAAAAAAACGAAGAAAAAGTCGAAGAGACAGAAGCCATAGAAAAAGTCGAAGTAGAAGTTGAAAAAAAAGTCGAAGATGCAGAAGCCATAGAAAAACTCAAAGAAGTAGAAGTCGAAGAGGCAGAAGCCACAGAAACAGTCGAAGAAGTAGAAGTCGAAGAAAAAGTCGAAGAGGCAGACGCCATAGCAAAAGTCGAAGTAGAAGTCGAAGTGGCAGAAGCCATAGAAAAAATTCGAAGTAAAAGTCGAACAGGCAGAAGCCATAGAAAAAGTCGAAGAAGTAGAAGTCGAAGAAAAAGTCGCAGATGCAAAAGTCATAGAAAAAGTCGAAAAAAAAAAGTCGAAGAGGCAGACGCCATAGAAAAAGTCGAAGAAGTAGAAGTCGAAGAGGCAGAAGCCATAGAAAAAAATCGAAGTAAAATACGAGGAGGCAGAAGATATAGAAACAGTAGAAGAAGTGGAAGTCGAAGAAAAAGTCGAAGAAGCAGAAGCCATAGAAAAAGTCGAAGAAGTAGAAGTCGAACAAGCAGAAGCCATAGAAAAAAATCGAAGTAAAATACGAGGAGGCAGAAGCCATAGAAACAGTCTAAGAAGTAGAGGTCGAAGAAAAAGTCAAAGAAGCAGAAGCCATAGCAAAAGTCGAAGAAAAACTCGAAGAGACAGAAGCCATAGAAAAACTCAAAGAAGTAGAAGTCGAAGAGGCAGAAGCCACAGAAACAGTCGAAGAAGTAGAAGTCGAAGAAAAAGTCGAAGAAAAAGTCGAAGAGGCAGAAGCCATAGCAAAAGTCGAAGTAGAAGTCGAAGTGGCAGAAGCCATAGAAAAAATTCGAAGTAAAAGTCGAACAGGCAGAAGCCATAGAAAATGCCGAAGAGGCAGAAGCCATAGAAAAAAATCGAAGAAAATGTCGAAGAGGCAGAAGCCATAGAAAAATTCGAAAAAAAGTCGAAGAAGCAGAAGCCATAGAAAAAGTCGAAGAAGTAGAAGTCGAAAAAGCAGAAGCCATAGAAAAAAATCGAAGTAAAATACGAGGAGGCAGAAGCCATAGAAACAGTAGAAGAAGTGGAAGTCGAAGAAAAAGTCGAAGAAGCAGAAGCCATAGAAAAAGTCGAAGAAGTAGAAGTCGAACAAGCAGAAGCCATAGAAAAAAATCGAAGTAAAATACGAGGAGGCAGAAGCCATAGAAACAGTCGAAGAAGTAGAAGTCGAAGAAAAAGTCGAAGAGGCAGAAGCCATAGAAAAAATTCGAAGTAAAAGTCTAACAGGCAGAAGCCATAGAAAAAGTCGAAGAAGTAGAAGTCGAAGAAAAAGTCAAAGAGGCAGAAGACATAGAAAAAAATCGAGAGAAAATGTCGAAGAGGCAGAAGCTATAGAAAAATTCGAAAAAAAGTCAAATAAACAAAAGTCGAACAAGCAAAAGCCATAGAAAAAAATCGAAGTAAAATACGAGGAGGCAGAAGCAATAGAAACAGTCGAAGAAGTAGAAGTTGAAGAAAAAGTCGAAGATGCAGAAGCCATAGAAAAAGTCGAAGAAGTCGAAGTCGAAGAAAAAGTTGCAGATGCAGAAGTTATAGAAAAAAATCGAAGTAAAAGTCGAAGAGGCAGAAGCCATAGAAAAAGTTGAAGATGCAGAAGTCATAGAAAAATTCGAAAAAAAGTCGAAGAAACAAAAGTCGAACAAGCAGAAGCCATAGAAAAAAATCGAAGTAAAATACGAGGAGGCAGAAGCCATAGAAACAGTCGAAGAAGTAGAAGTCGAAGAAAAAGTCGAGACAGCAGAAGCCATAGAAAAAATCGAAGAAAAAGTCGAAGAGCAGAAGCCATAGAAAAAGTCGAAGAAGTAGAAGTTGAAGAAAAAGTCGAAGATGCAGAAGCCATAGAAAAAGTCGAAGAAGTAGAAGTCGAAGAAAAAGTCGCAGATGCAGAAGCCATAGAAAAAAATCGAAGTAAATACGAGAGTCAGAAGCCATAGAAACAGTCGAAGAAGTCGAAGTCGAAGTCGAAGAAAAAGTTGAAGAAAAAGTCGAAGAGGCAGAAGCCATAGAAAAGTCGAAGAAGTAGAAGTCGAACAAGCAGAAGCCATAGAAAAAAATCGAAGTAAAATACGAGGAGGCAGAAGCCATAGAAACAGTCGAAGAAGTAGAAGTCGAAGAAAAAGTCGAAGAGGCAGAAGCCATAGAAAAAGTCGAACAAGTAGAAGTCGAAACAAGGCAGAAGCCATAGAAAAAAATCGAAGTAAAATACGAGAGGCAGAAGCCATAGAAAACAGTCGAAGAAGTAGAAGTCGAAGAAAAAGTCTGAAGAAAGCAGAAGTCAAAGAAGCAGAAGCCATAGCAAAAGTCGAAGTAGAAGTCGAAGAGGCAGAAGCCACTGAAACAGTCGAAGAAGTAGAAGTCGAAGAAAAAGTCGAAGAGGCAGAAGCCATAGCAAAAGTCGAAGTAGAAGTCGAAGTGGCAGAAGCCATAGAAAAAATTCGAAGTAAAAGTCAAACAGGCAGAAGCCATAGAAAAAGTCGAAGAAGTAGAAACCATAGAAAAAAATCGAAGAAAAAGTTGAAGAGGCAGAAGCCATAGAAAAAAATCGAAGAAAATGTCGAAGAGGCAGAAGCCATAGAAAAATTCGAAAAAAAGGTCGAAGAAGCAGAAGCCATAGAAAAAGTCGAAGAAGTAGAAGTCGAACAAGCAGAAGCCATAGAAAAAAAACGAAGTAAAATACGAGGAGGCAGAAGCCATAGAAAAAAAACGAAGTAAAATACGAGGAGGCAGAAGCCATAGAAACAGTCGAAGAAGTAGAAGTCGAAGAAAAAGTCGAAGATGCAGAAGCCATAGAAAAAAATCGAAGTAAAATACGAGGAACCAGAAGCGATAGAAACAGTAGAAGAAGTGGAAGTCGAAGAAAAAGTCGAAGAAGCAGAAGCCATAGAAAAAGTTGAAGAAGTAGAAGTCGAACAAGCAGAAGCCATAGAAAAAAATCGAAGTAAAATACGAGGAGGCAGAAGCCATAGAAACAGTCTAAGAAGTAGAGGTCGAAGAAAAAGTCAAAGAAGCAGAAGCCATAGAAAAAAATCGAAGTAAAATACGAGGAGGCAGAAGCCATAGAAACAGTCAAAGAAGTAGAAGTCGAAGAAAAAGTCGAAGAGGCAGAAGCCATAGAAAAAATTTGAAGTAAAAGTGTAACAGGCAGAAGCCATAGAAAAAGTCGAAGAAGTAGAAGTCGAAGAAAAAGTCGAAGAGGCAGAAGTCATAGAAAAAAATCGAAGAAAATGTCGAAGAGGCAGAAGCCATAGAAAAATTCGAAAAAAAGTCGAAGAAGCAGAAGCCATATAAAAAGTTGAAGAAGTAGAAGTCGAACAAGCAGAAGCCATAGAAAAAAATCGAAGTAAAATACGAGGAGGCAGAAGCCATAGAAACAGTCGAAGAAGTAGAGGTCAAAGAAAAAGTCAAAGAAGCAGAAGCCATAGCAAAAGTCGAAGTAGAAGTCGAAGTGGCAGAAGCCATAGAAAAAAATAGAAGAAAAACTCGAAGAGACAGAAGCCATAGAAAAAGTCGAAGAAGTAGAATTCGAAGAAAAAGTCGAAGAGGCAGAATCCATAGAAAAAGTCGAAGAGGCAGAAGCCATAGAAAAATTCGAAAAAAAGTCGAAGAAGCAAAAGTCGAACAAGCAGAAGCCATAGAAAAAAATCGAAGTAAAATACGAGGAGGCAGAAGCCATAGAAACAGTCTAAGAAGTAGAGGTCGAAGAAAAAGTCAAAGAAGCAGAAGCCATAGCAAAAGTCGAAGTAGAAGTCGAAGTGGCAGAAGCCATAGAAAAAATTCGAAGTAAAAGTCGAACAGGCAGAAGCCATAGAAAAAGTCGAAGAAGTAGAAACCATAGAAAAAATCGAAGAAAATGTCGAAGAGGCAGAAGCCATAGAAAAATCGAAGAAAATGTCGAAGAGGCAGAAGCCATAGAAAATTCGAAAAAGTTGAAGAAGCAGAAGCCATAGAAAAAGACGAAGAAGTAGAAGTCGAACAAGCAGAAGCCATAGAAAAAAATCGAAGTAAAATACGAGGAGCCAGAAGCGATAGAAACAGTAGAAGAAGTGGAAGTCGGAGAAAAAGTCGAAGAAGCAGAAGCCATAGAAAAAGTCGAAGAAGTAGAAGTCGAACAAGTAGAAGCCATAGAAAAAAATCTAAGTAAAATACGAGGAGGCAGAAGCCATAGAAACAGTCGAAGAAGTGGAAGTCGAAGAAAAAGTCAAAGAAGCAGAAGGCATAGAAAAAGTCGAAGAAGTAGAAGTCGAACAAGCAGAAACCATAGAAAAAAATCGAAGAAAAACTCGAAGAGACAGAAGCCATAGAAAAAGTCGAAGAAGTAGAAGTTGAAGAAAAAGTCGAAGATGCAGAAGCCAAAGAAAAACTCAAAGAAGTAGAAGTCGAAGTGGCAGAAGCCATGGAAAAAATTCGAAGTAAAAGTCGAACAGGCAGAAGCCATAGAAAAAGTCGAAGAAGTAGAAACGATAGAAAAAAATCGAAGAAAATGTAGAAGAGGCAGAAGCCATAGAAAAAAATTGAAGAAAATGTCGAAGAGGCAGAAGCCATAGAAAAATTCGAAAAAAAGTCGAAGAAGCAGAAGCCATAGAAAAAGTCGAAGAAGTAGAAGCCGAACAAGCAGAAGCCATAGAAAAAAATCGAAGTAAAATACGAGGAGGCAGAAGCCATAGAAACAGTAGAAGAAGTGGAAGTCTAAGAAAAAGTCGAAGAAGCAGAAGCCATAGAAAAAGTCGAAGAAGTAGAACTCGAAGAGACAGAAGCCACAGAAACAGTCGAAGAAGTAGAAGTCGAAGAAAAAGTCGAAGAGGCAGAAGCCATAGCAAAAGTCGAAGTAGAAGTCGAAGTGGCAGAAGCCATAGAAAAAATTCGAAGTAAAAGTCAAACAGGCAGAAGCCATAGAAAAAGTCGAAGAAGTAGAAACCATAGAAAAAAATCGAAGAAAATGTCGAAGAGGCAGAAGCCATAGAAAAAAATCGAAGAAAATGTCGAAGAGGCAGAAGCCATAGAAAAATTCGAAAAAAAGTCGAAGAAGCAGAAGCCATAGAAAAAGTCGAAGAAGTAGAAGTCGAACAAGCAGAAGCCATAGAAAAAAAACTAAGTAAAATACGAGGAGGCAGAAGCCATAGAAACGGTCGAAGAAGTAGAAGTCGAAGAAAAAGTCGAAGAGGCAGAAGCCATAGAAACAGCAGAAGAAGTGGAAGTCGAAGAAAAAGTTGAAGAGGCAGAAGCCATAGAAAAAATTCGAAGTGAAAGTCTAACAGGCAGAAGCCATAGAAAAAGTCGAAGAAGTAGAAGTTGAAGAAAAAGTCGAAGAGGCAGAAGCCATAGAAAAAGTCGAAGAAGTAGAATTCGAAGAAAAAGTCGCAGATGTAGAAGTCATAGAAAAAGTCGAAGAAGTCGAAGTCGAAGAAAAAGTTGCAGATGCAGAAGTCATAGAAAAAGTCGAAAAAAAAAAGTCGAAGAGGCAGACGCCATAGAAAATTCGAAGAAGTAGAAGTCGAAGAGGCAGAAGCCATAGAAAAAGTCGAAGAAGTAGAAGTCGAACAAGCAGAAGCCATAGAAAAAAATCGAAGTAAAATACGAGGAGGCAGAAGCCATAGAAACAGTCCAAGAAGTAGAGGTCGAAGAAAAAGTCGAAGAGGCAGAAGCCATAGAAAAAGTCGAACAAGTAGAAGTCGAACAAGCAAAAGCCATAGAAAAAGTCGAACAAGTAGAAGTCGAAGAAAAAGTCGAAGAAACAGAAGTCGAACAAGCAGAAGCCATAGAAAAAGTCGAAGAAGTAGAAACCATAGAAAAAAATCGAAGAAAATGTCGAAGAGGCAGAAGCCATAGAAAAAAATCGAAGAAAATGTCGAAGAGGCAGAAGCCATAGAAAAAGTCGAAGAAGTAGAAGTCGAAGAGGCAGAAGCCACAGAAACAGTCGAAGAAGTAGAAGTCGAAGAAAAAGTCGAAGAGGCAGACGCCATAGCAAAAGTCGAAGTAGAAGTCGAAGTGGCAGAAGCCATAGAAAAAAATCGAAGAAAAACTCGAAGAGACAGAAGCCATAGAAAAAGTCGAAGAAGTAGAAGTTGAAGAAAAAGTCGAAGATGCAGAAGCCATAGAAACAGTCGAAGAAGTAGAAGTCGAAGAGGCAGAAGCCACAGAAACAGTCGAAGAAGTAGAAGTCGAAGAAAAAGTCGAAGAGGCAGAAGCCATAGCAAAAGTCGAAGTAGAAGTCGAAGTGGCAGAAGCCATAGAAAAAATTCGAAGTAAAAGTCGAACAGGCAGAAACCATAGAAAAAGTCGAAGAAGTAGAAACCATAGAAAAAAATTGAAGAAAATGTCGAAGAGGCAGAAGCCATAGAAAAAGATCGAAGAAAATGTCGAAGAGGCAGAAGCCATAGAAAAATTCGAAGAAAAAGTCGAAGAAGCAGAAGCCATAGAAAAAGTCGAAGAAGTAGAAGTCGAACAAGCAGAAGCCATAGAAAAAAATCGAAGTAAAATACGAGGAGGCAGAAGCCATAGAAACAGTAGAAGAAGTGGAAGTCGAAGAAAAAGTCAAAGAAGCAGAAGCCATAGAAAAAGTCGAAGAAGTAGAAGTCGAACAAGCAGAAGCCATAGAAAAAAATCGAAGAAAAACTCAAAGAGACAGAAGCCATAGAAAAAGTCGAAGAAGTAGAAGTTGAAGAAAAAGTCGAAGATGCAGAAGCCAAAGAAAAACTCAAAGAAGTAGAAGTCGAAGAGGCAGAAGCCACAGAAACAGTCGAAGAAGTAGAAGTCGAAGAAAAAGTCGAAGAGGCAGAAGCCATAGCAAAAGTCGAAGTAGAAGTCGAAGTGGCAGAAGCCATAGAAATATTCGAAGTAAAAGTCAAACAGGCAGAAGCCATAGAAAAAGTCGAAGAAGTAGAAGTCGAACAAGCAGAAGCCATAGAAAAAAATCGAAGTAAAATACGAGGAGGCAGAAGCCATAGAAACAGTCGAAGAAGTAGAAGTCGAAGAAAAAGTCGAAGATGCAGAAGCCATAGAAAAAAATTGAAGTAAAATACGAGGAGCCAGAAGCGATAGAAACAGTAGAAGAAGTGGAAGTCGAAGAAAAAGTCGAAGAAGCAGAAGCCAAAGAAAAACTCAAAGAAGTAGAAGTCGAAGAGGCAGAAGCCACAGAAACAGTCGAAGAACTAGAAGTCGAAGAAAAAGTCGAAGAAAAAGTCGAAGAGGCAGAAGCCATAGCAAAAGTCGAAGTAGAAGTCGAAGAGGCAGAAGCCACAGAAACAGTCGAAGAACTAGAAGTCGAAGAAAAAGTCGAAGAAAAAGTCGAACAGGCAGAAGCCATAGAAAAAGTCGAAGTAGAAACCATAAAAAAAAATCGAAGAAAATGTCGAACAGGCAGAAGCCATAGAAAAATTCGAAAAAAAGTTGAAGAAGCAGAAGCCATAGAAAAAGTCGAAGAAGTAGAAGTCGAACAAGCAGAAGCCATAGAAAAAAAACGAAGTAAAATACGAGGAGGCAGAAGCCATAGAAACAGTCGAAGAAGTAGAAGTGGAAGTCGAAGAAAAAGTTGAAGAAGCAGAAGCCATAGAAAAAGTCGAAGAAAATGTCGAAGAGGCAGAAGCCATAGAAAAATTCGAAAAAAAGTTGAAGAAGCAGAAGCCATAGAAAAAGTCGAAGAAGTAGAAGTCGAACAAGCAGAAGCCATAGAAAAAAATCGAAGTAAAATACGAGGAGGCAGAAGCCATAGAAACAGTCGAAGAAAAAGTCGAAGATGCAGAAGCCATAGAAAAAAATCGAAGTAAAATACGAGGAGCCAGAAGCGATAGAAACAGTAGAAGAAGTGGAAGTCGAAGAAAAAGTCGAAGAAGCAGAAGCCATAGAAAAAGTCGAAGAAGTAGAAGTCGAACAAGCAGAAGCCATAGAAAAAAATCGAAGTAAAATACGAGGAGGCAGAAGCCATAGAAACAGTAGAAGAAGTGGAAGTCGAAGAAAAAGTCAAAGAAGCAGAAGCCATAGAAAAAGTCGAAGAAGTAGAAGTCGAACAAGCAGAAGCCATAGAAAAAAATCGAAGAAAAACTCGAAGAGACAGAAGCCATAGAAAAAGTCGAAGAAGTAGAAGTTGAAGAAAAAGTCGAAGATGCAGAAGCCAAAGAAAAACTCAAAGAAGTAGAAGTCGAAGAGGCAGAAGCCACAGAAACAGTCGAAGAAGTAGAAGTCGAAGAAAAAGTCGAAGAAAAAGTCGAAGAGGCAGAAGCCATAGCAAAAGTCGAAGTAGAAGTCGAAGTGGCAGAAGCCATAGAAAAAATTCGAAGTAAAAGTCGAACAGGCAGAAGCCATAGAAAAAGTCGAAGAAGTAGAAACCATAGAAAAAAATCGAAGAAAATGTCAAAGAGGCAGAAGCCATAGAAAAAAATTGAAGAAAATGTCGAAGAGGCAGAAGCCATAGAAAAATTCGAAAAAAAGTCGAAGAAGCAGAAGCCATAGAAAAAGTCGAAGAAGTAGAAGTCGAACAAGCAGAAGCCATAGAAAAAAAACGAAGTAAAATACGAGGAGGCAGAAGCCATAGAAACAGTCGAAGAAGTAGAAGTCGAAGAAAAAGTCGAAGAGGCAGAAGCCATAGAAACAGCAGAAGAAGTGGAAGTCGAAGAAAAAGTTGAAGAGGCAGAAGCCATAGAAAAAATTCGAAGTGAAAGTCTAACAGGCAGAAGCCATAGAAAAAGTCGAAGAAGTAGAAGTTGAAGAAAAAGTCGAAGAGGCAGAAGCCATAGAAAAAGTCGAAGAAGTAGAATTCGAAGAAAAAGTCGCAGATGTAGAAGTCATAGAAAAAGTCGAAGAAGTCGAAGTCGAAGAAAAAGTTGCAGATGCAGAAGTCATAGAAAAAGTCGAAAAAAAAAAGTCGAAGAGGCAGACGCCATAGAAAAATTCGAAGAAGTAGAAGTCGAAGAGGCAGAAGCCATAGAAAAAGTCGAAGAAGTAGAAGTCGAACAAGCAGAAGCCATAGAAAAAAATCGAAGTAAAATACGAGGAGGCAGAAGCCATAGAAACAGTCCAAGAAGTAGAGGTCGAAGAAAAAGTCGAAGAGGCAGAAGCCATAGAAAAAGTCGAACAAGTAGAAGTCGAACAAGCAAAAGCCATAGAAAAAGTCGAACAAGTAGAAGTCGAAGAAAAAGTCGAAGAAACAGAAGTCGAACAAGCAGAAGCCATAGAAAAAGTCGAAGAAGTAGAAACCATAGAAAAAAATCGAAGAAAATGTCGAAGAGGCAGAAGCCATAGAAAAAAATCGAAGAAAATGTCGAAGAGGCAGAAGCCATAGAAAAAGTCGAAGAAGTAGAAGTCGAAGAGGCAGAAGCCACAGAAACAGTCGAAGAAGTAGAAGTCGAAGAAAAAGTCGAAGAGGCAGACGCCATAGCAAAAGTCGAAGTAGAAGTCGAAGTGGCAGAAGCCATAGAAAAAAATCGAAGAAAAACTCGAAGAGACAGAAGCCATAGAAAAAGTCGAAGAAGTAGAAGTTGAAGAAAAAGTCGAAGATGCAGAAGCCATAGAAACAGTCGAAGAAGTAGAAGTCGAAGAGGCAGAAGCCACAGAAACAGTCGAAGAAGTAGAAGTCGAAGAAAAAGTCGAAGAGGCAGAAGCCATAGCAAAAGTCGAAGTAGAAGTCGAAGTGGCAGAAGCCATAGAAAAAATTCGAAGTAAAAGTCGAACAGGCAGAAGCCATAGAAAAAGTCGAAGAAGTAGAAACCATAGAAAAAAATTGAAGAAAATGTCGAAGAGGCAGAAGCCATAGAAAAAGATCGAAGAAAATGTCGAAGAGGCAGAAGCCATAGAAAAATTCGAAGAAAAAGTTGAAGAAGCAGAAGCCATAGAAAAAGTCAAAGAAGTAGAAGTCGAACAAGCAGAAGCCATAGAAAAAAATCGAAGTAAAATACGAGGAGGCAGAAGCCATAGAAACAGTAGAAGAAGTGGAAGTCGAAGAAAAAGTCAAAGAAGCAGAAGCCATAGAAAAAGTCGAAGAAGTAGAAGTCGAACAAGCAGAAGCCATAGAAAAAAATCGAAGAAAAACTCAAAGAGACAGAAGCCATAGAAAAAGTCGAAGAAGTAGAAGTTGAAGAAAAAGTCGAAGATGCAGAAGCCAAAGAAAAACTCAAAGAAGTAGAAGTCGAAGAGGCAGAAGCCACAGAAACAGTCGAAGAAGTAGAAGTCGAAGAAAAAGTCGAAGAGGCAGAAGCCATAGCAAAAGTCGAAGTAGAAGTCGAAGTGGCAGAAGCCATAGAAAAAATTCGAAGTAAAAGTCTAACAGGCAGAAGCCATAGAAAAAGTCGAAGAAGTAGAAGTCGAACAAGCAGAAGCCATAGAAAAAAATCGAAGTAAAATACGAGGAGGCAGAAGCCATAGAAAACAGTCGAAGAAGTAGAAGTCGAAGAAAAAGTCGAAGATGCAGAAGCCATAGAAAAAAATTGAAGTAAAATACGAGGAGCCAGAAGCGATAGAAACAGTAGAAGAAGTGGAAGTCGAAGAAAAAGTCGAAGAAGCAGAAGCCAAAGAAAAACTCAAAGAAGTAGAAGTCGAAGAGGCAGAAGCCACAGAAACAGTCGAAGAACTAGAAGTCGAAGAAAAAGTCGAAGAAAAAGTCGAAGAGGCAGAAGCCATAGCAAAAGTCGAAGTAGAAGTCGAAGAGGCAGAAGCCACAGAAACAGTCGAAGAACTAGAAGTCGAAGAAAAAGTCGAAGAAAAAGTCGAACAGGCAGAAGCCATAGAAAAAGTCGAAGTAGAAACCATAAAAAAAAATCGAAGAAAATGTCGAACAGGCAGAAGCCATAGAAAAATTCGAAAAAAAGTTGAAGAAGCAGAAGCCATAGAAAAAGTCGAAGAAGTAGAAGTCGAACAAGCAGAAGCCATAGAAAAAAAACGAAGTAAAATACGAGGAGGCAGAAGCCATAGAAACAGTCGAAGAAGTAGAAGTGGAAGTCGAAGAAAAAGTTGAAGAAGCAGAAGCCATAGAAAAAGTCGAAGAAAATGTCGAAGAGGCAGAAGCCATAGAAAAATTCGAAAAAAAGTTGAAGAAGCAGAAGCCATAGAAAAAGTCGAAGAAGTAGAAGTCGAACAAGCAGAAGCCATAGAAAAAAATCGAAGTAAAATACGAGGAGGCAGAAGCCATAGAAACAGTCGAAGAAAAAGTCGAAGATGCAGAAGCCATAGAAAAAAATCGAAGTAAAATACGAGGAGCCAGAAGCGATAGAAACAGTAGAAGAAGTGGAAGTCGAAGAAAAAGTCGAAGAAGCAGAAGCCATAGAAAAAGTCGAAGAAGTAGAAGTCGAACAAGCAGAAGCCATAGAAAAAAATCGAAGTAAAATACGAGGAGGCAGAAGCCATAGAAACAGTAGAAGAAGTGGAAGTCGAAGAAAAAGTTGAAGAAGCAGAAGCCATAGAAAAAGTCGAAGAAAATGTCGAAGAGGCAGAAGCCATAGAAAAATTCGAAAAAAAGTTGAAGAAGCAGAAGCCATAGAAAAAGTCGAAGAAGTAGAAGTCGAACAAGCAGAAGCCATAGAAAAAAATCGAAGTAAAATACGAGGAGGCAGAAGCCATAGAAACAGTCGAAGAAAAAGTCGAAGATGCAGAAGCCATAGAAAAAAATCGAAGTAAAATACGAGGAGCCAGAAGCGATAGAAACAGTAGAAGAAGTGGAAGTCGAAGAAAAAGTCGAAGAAGCAGAAGCCATAGAAAAAGTCGAAGAAGTAGAAGTCGAACAAGCAGAAGCCATAGAAAAAAATCGAAGTAAAATACGAGGAGGCAGAAGCCATAGAAACAGTAGAAGAAGTGGAAGTCGAAGAAAAAGTCAAAGAAGCAGAAGCCATAGAAAAAGTCGAAGAAGTAGAAGTCGAACAAGCAGAAGCCATAGAAAAAAATCGAAGAAAAACTCGAAGAGACAGAAGCCATAGAAAAAGTCGAAGAAGTAGAAGTTGAAGAAAAAGTCGAAGATGCAGAAGCCAAAGAAAAACTCAAAGAAGTAGAAGTCGAAGAGGCAGAAGCCACAGAAACAGTCGAAGAAGTAGAAGTCGAAGAAAAAGTCGAAGAAAAAGTCGAAGAGGCAGAAGCCATAGCAAAAGTCGAAGTAGAAGTCGAAGTGGCAGAAGCCATAGAAAAAATTCGAAGTAAAAGTCGAACAGGCAGAAGCCATAGAAAAAGTCGAAGAAGTAGAAACCATAGAAAAAAATCGAAGAAAATGTCAAAGAGGCAGAAGCCATAGAAAAAAATTGAAGAAAATGTCGGAGGCAGAAGCCATAGAAAAATTCGAAAAAAAGTCGAAGAAGCAGAAGCCATAGAAAAAGTCGAAGAAGTAGAAGTCGAACAAGCAGAAGCCATAGAAAAAAATCGAAGTAAAATACGAGGAGGCAGAAGCCATAGAAACAGTCGAAGAAGTAGAAGTCGAAGAGGCAGAAGCCACAGAAACAGTCGAAGAAGTAGAAGTCGAAGAAAAAGTCGAAGAAAAAGTCGAAGAGGCAGAAGCCATAGCAAAAGTCGAAGTAGAAGTCGAAGTGGCAGAAGCCATAGAAAAAATTCGAAGTAAAAGTCGAACAGGCAGAAGCCATAGAAAAAGTCGAAGAAGTAGAAACCATAGAAAAAAATCGAAGAAAATGTCGAAGAGGCAGAAGCCATAGAAAAAAATCGAAGAAAATGTCGAAGAGGCAGAAGCCATAGAAAAAAATCGAAGTAAAATACGAGGAGGCAGAAGCCATAGAAACAGTAGAAGAAGTGGAAGTCGAAGAAAAAGTTGAAGAAGCAGAAGCCATAGAAAAAAATCGAAGTAAAATACGAGGAGGCAGAAGCCATAGAAACAGTCGAAGAAAAAGTCGAAGATGCAGAAGCCATAGAAAAAAATCGAAGTAAAATACGAGGAGCCAGAAGCGATAGAAACAGTAGAAAAAGTGGAAGTCGAAGAAAAAGTCGAAGAAGCAGAAGCCATAGAAAAAGTCGAAGAAGTAGAAGCCATAGAAAAAGTCGAAGAAGTAGAAGTCGAACAAGCAGAAGCCATAGAAAAAAATCGAAGTAAAATACGAGGAGGCAGAAGCCATAGAAACAGTAGAAGAAGTGGAAGTCGAAGAAAAAGTCAAAGAAGCAGAAGCCATAGAAAAAGTCGAAGAAGTAGAAGTCGAACAAGCAGAAGCCATAGAAAAAAATCGAAGAAAAACTCGAAGAGACAGAAGCCATAGAAAAAGTCGAAGAAGTAGAAGTTGAAGAAAAAGTCGAAGATGCAGAAGCCAAAGAAAAACTCAAAGAAGTAGAAGTCGAAGAGGCAGAAGCCACAGAAACAGTCGAAGAAGTAGAAGTCGAAGAAAAAGTCGAAGAAAAAGTCGAAGAGGCAGAAGCCATAGCAAAAGTCGAAGTAGAAGTCGAAGTGGCAGAAGCCATAGAAAAAATTCGAAGTAAAAGTCGAACAGGCAGAAGCCATAGAAAAAGTCGAAGAAGTAGAAACCATAGAAAAAAATTGAAGAAAATGTCGAAGAGGCAGAAGCCATAGAAAAATTCGAAAAAAAGTTGAAGAAGCAGAAGCCATAGAAAAAGTCGAAGAAGTAGAAGTCGAACAAGCAGAAGCCATAGAAAAAAATCGAAGTAAAATACGAGGAGCCAGAAGCGATAGAAACAGTAGAAGAAGTGGAAGTCGAAGAAAAAGTCGAAGAAGCAGAAGCCATAGAAAAAGTCGAAGAAGTAGAAGTCGAACAAGCAGAAGCCATAGAAAAAAATCGAAGTAAAATACGAGGAGGCAGAAGCCATAGAAACAGTAGAAGAAATGGAAGTCGAAGAAAAAGTCAAAGAAGCAGAAGCCATAGAAAAAGTCGAAGAAGTAGAAGTCGAACAAGCAGAAGCCATAGAAAAAAATCGAAGAAAAACTCGAAGAGACAGAAGCCATAGAAAAAGTCGAAGAAGTAGAAGTTGAAGAAAAAGTCGAAGATGCAGAAGCCAAAGAAAAACTCAAAGAAGTAGAAGTCGAAGAGGCAGAAGCCACAGAAACAGTCGAAGAAGTAGAAGTCGAAGAAAAAGTCGAAGAAAAAGTCGAAGAGGCAGAAGCCATAGCAAAAGTCGAAGTAGAAGTCGAAGTGGCAGAAGCCATAGAAAAAATTCGAAGTAAAAGTCGAACAGGCAGAAGCCATAGAAAAAGTCGAAGAAGTAGAAACCATAGAAAAAAATCGAAGAAAATGTCAAAGAGGCAGAAGCCATAGAAAAAAATTGAAGAAAATGTCGGAGGCAGAAGCCATAGAAAAATTCGAAAAAAAGTCGAAGAAGCAGAAGCCATAGAAAAAGTCGAAGAAGTAGAAGTCGAACAAGCAGAAGCCATAGAAAAAAATCGAAGTAAAATACGAGGAGGCAGAAGCCATAGAAACAGTCGAAGAAGTAGAAGTCGAAGAGGCAGAAGCCACAGAAACAGTCGAAGAAGTAGAAGTCGAAGAAAAAGTCGAAGAAAAAGTCGAAGAGGCAGAAGCCATAGCAAAAGTCGAAGTAGAAGTCGAAGTGGCAGAAGCCATAGAAAAAATTCGAAGTAAAAGTCGAACAGGCAGAAGCCATAGAAAAAGTCGAAGAAGTAGAAACCATAGAAAAAAATCGAAGAAAATGTCGAAGAGGCAGAAGCCATAGAAAAAAATCGAAGAAAATGTCGAAGAGGCAGAAGCCATAGAAAAAAATCGAAGTAAAATACGAGGAGGCAGAAGCCATAGAAACAGTAGAAGAAGTGGAAGTCGAAGAAAAAGTTGAAGAAGCAGAAGTCATAGAAAAAGTCGAAGAAAATGTCGAAGAGGCAGAAGCCATAGAAAAATTCGAAAAAACGTTGAAGAAGCAGAAGCCATAGAAAAAGTCGAAGAAGTAGAAGTCGAACAAGCAGAAGCCATAGAAAAAAATCGAAGTAAAATACGAGGAGGCAGAAGCCATAGAAACAGTCGAAGAAAAAGTCGAAGATGCAGAAGCCATAGAAAAAAATCGAAGTAAAATACGAGGAGCCAGAAGCGATAGAAACAGTAGAAAAAGTGGAAGTCGAAGAAAAAGTCGAAGAAGCAGAAGCCATAGAAAAAGTCGAAGAAGTAGAAGCCATAGAAAAAGTCGAAGAAGTAGAAGTCGAACAAGCAGAAGCCATAGAAAAAAATCGAAGTAAAATACGAGGAGGCAGAAGCCATAGAAACAGTAGAAGAAGTGGAAGTCGAAGAAAAAGTCAAAGAAGCAGAAGCCATAGAAAAAGTCGAAGAAGTAGAAGTCGAACAAGCAGAAGCCATAGAAAAAAATCGAAGAAAAACTCGAAGAGACAGAAGCCATAGAAAAAGTCGAAGAAGTAGAAGTTGAAGAAAAAGTCGAAGATGCAGAAGCCAAAGAAAAACTCAAAGAAGTAGAAGTCGAAGAGGCAGAAGCCACAGAAACAGTCGAAGAAGTAGAAGTCGAAGAAAAAGTCGAAGAAAAAGTCGAAGAGGCAGAAGCCATAGCAAAAGTCGAAGTAGAAGTCGAAGTGGCAGAAGCCATAGAAAAAATTCGAAGTAAAAGTCGAACAGGCAGAAGCCATAGAAAAAGTCGAAGAAGTAGAAACCATAGAAAAAAATTGAAGAAAATGTCGAAGAGGCAGAAGCCATAGAAAAATTCGAAAAAAAGTCGAAGAAGCAGAAGCCATAGAAAAAGTCGAAGAAGTAGAAGTCGAACAAGCAGAAGCCATAGAAAAAAATCGAAGTAAAATACGAGGAGGCAGAAGCCATAGAAACAGTCGAAGAAGTAGAAGTCGAAGAAAAAGTCGAAGATGCAGAAGCCATAGAAACAGTCGAAGAAGTAGAAGTCGAAGAGGCAGAAGCCACAGAAACAGTCGAAGAAGTAGAAGTCGAAGAAAAAGTCGAAGAAAAAGTCGAAGAGGCAGAAGCCATAGCAAAAGTCGAAGTAGAAGTCGAAGTGGCAGAAGCCATAGAAAAAATTCGAAGTAAAAGTCGAACAGGCAGAAGCCATAGAAAAAGTCGAAGAAGTAGAAACCATAGAAAAAAATCGAAGAAAATGTCGAAGAGGCAGAAGCCATAGAAAAAAATCGAAGAAAATGTCGAAGAGGCAGAAGCCATAGAAAAAAATCGAAGTAAAATACGAGGAGGCAGAAGCCATAGAAACAGTAGAAGAAGTGGAAGTCGAAGAAAAAGTTGAAGAAGCAGAAGCCATAGAAAAAGTCGAAGAAAATGTCGAAGAGGCAGAAGCCATAGAAAAATTCGAAAAAAAGTTGAAGAAGCAGAAGCCATAGAAAAAGTCGAAGAAGTAGAAGTCGAACAAGCAGAAGCCATAGAAAAAAATCGAAAGTAAAATACGAGGAGGCAGAAGCCATAGAAACAGTCGAAGAAAAAGTCGAAGATGCAGAAGCCATAGAAAAAAATCGAAGTAAAATACGAGGAGCCAGAAGCGATAGAAACAGTAGAAGAAGTGGAAGTCGAAGAAAAAGTCGAAGAAGCAGAAGCCATAGAAAAAGTCGAAGAAGTAGAAGTCGAACAAGCAGAAGCCATAGAAAAAAATCGAAGTAAAATACGAGGAGGCAGAAGCCATAGAAACAATAGAAGAAGTGGAAGTCGAAGAAAAAGTCAAAGAAGCAGAAGCCATAGAAAAAGTCGAAGAAGTAGAAGTCGAACAAGCAGAAGCCATAGAAAAAAATCGAAGAAAAACTCGAAGAGACAGAAGCCATAGAAAAAGTCGAAGAAGTAGAAGTTGAACAAGCAGAAGCCATAGAAAAAAATCGAAGAAAAACTCGAAGAGACAGAAGCCATAGAAAAAGTCGAAGAAGTAGAAGTCGAACAAGCAGAAGCCATAGAAAAAAATCGAAGTAAAATACGAGGAGGCAGAAGCCATAGAAACAGTAGAAGAAGTGGAAGTCGAAGAAAAAGTCAAAGAAGCAGAAGCCATAGAAAAAGTCGAAGAAGTAGAAGTCGAACAAGCAGAAGCCATAGAAAAAAATCGAAGAAAAACTCGAAGAGACAGAAGCCATAGAAAAAGTCGAAGAAGTAGAAGTTGAAGAAAAAGTCGAAGATGCAGAAGCCAAAGAAAAACTCAAAGAAGTAGAAGTCGAAGAGGCAGAAGCCACAGAAACAGTCGAAGAAGTAGAAGTCGAAGAAAAAGTCGAAGAAAAAGTCGAAGAGGCAGAAGCCATAGCAAAAGTCGAAGTAGAAGTCGAAGTGGCAGAAGCCATAGAAAAAATTCGAAGTAAAAGTCGAACAGGCAGAAGCCATAGAAAAAGTCGAAGAAGTAGAAACCATAGAAAAAAATCAAAGAAAATGTCGAAGAGGCAGAAGCCATAGAAAAATTCGAAAAAAAGTCGAAGAAGCAGAAGCCATAGAAAAAGTCGAAGAAGTAGAAGTCGAACAAGCAGAAGCCATAGAAAAAAATCGAAGTAAAATACGAGGAGGCAGAAGCCATAGAAACAGTCGAAGAAGTAGAAGTCGAAGAAAAAGTCGAAGATGCAGAAGCCATAGAAACAGTCGAAGAAGTAGAAGTCGAAGAAAAAGTCGAAGAAAAAGTCGAAGAGGCAGAAGCCATAGCAAAAGTCGAAGTAGAAGTCGAAGTGGCAGAAGCCATAGAAAAAATTCGAAGTAAAAGTCGAACAGGCAGAAGCCATAGAAAAAGTCGAAGAAGTAGAAACCATAGAAAAAAATCGAAGAAAATGTCGAAGAGGCAGAAGCCATAGAAAAAAATCGAAGAAAATGTCGAAGAGGCAGAAGCCATAGAAAAAAATCGAAGTAAAATACGAGGAGGCAGAAGCCATAGAAACAGTAGAAGAAGTGGAAGTCGAAGAAAAAGTTGAAGAAGCAGAAGCCATAGAAAAAGTCGAAGAAAATGTCGAAGAGGCAGAAGCCATAGAAAAATTCGAAAAAAAGTTGAAGAAGCAGAAGCCATAGAAAAAGTCGAAGAAGTAGAAGTCGAACAAGCAGAAGCCATAGAAAAAAATCGAAAGTAAAATACGAGGAGGCAGAAGCCATAGAAACAGTCGAAGAAAAAGTCGAAGATGCAGAAGCCATAGAAAAAAATCTAAGTAAAATACGAGGAGCCAGAAGCGATAGAAACAGTAGAAGAAGTGGAAGTCGAAGAAAAAGTCGAAGAAGCAGAAGCCATAGAAAAAGTCGAAGAAGTAGAAGTCGAACAAGCAGAAGCCATAGAAAAAAATCGAAGTAAAATACGAGGAGGCAGAAGCCATAGAAACAATAGAAGAAGTGGAAGTCGAAGAAAAAGTCAAAGAAGCAGAAGCCATAGAAAAAGTCGAAGAAGTAGAAGTCGAACAAGCAGAAGCCATAGAAAAAAATCGAAGAAAAACTCGAAGAGACAGAAGCCATAGAAAAAGTCGAAGAAGTAGAAGTTGAAGAAAAAGTCGAAGATGCAGAAGCGAAAGAAAAACTCAAAGAAGTAGAAGTCGAAGAGGCAGAAGCCACAGAAACAGTCGAAGAAGTAGAAGTCGAAGAAAAAGTCGAAGAAAAAGTCGAAGAGGCAGAAGCCATAGCAAAAGTCGAAGTGGCAGAAGCCATAGAAAAAATTCGAAGTAAAAGTCGAACAGGCAGAAGCCATAGAAAAAGTCGAAGAAGTAGAAACCATAGAAAAAAATCGAAGTAAAATACGAGGAGGCAGAAGCCATAGAAACAGTAGAAGAAGTGGAAGTCGAAGAAAAAGTTGAAGAAGCAGAAGCCATAGAAAAAGTCGAAGAAAATGTCGAAGAGGCAGAAGCCATAGAAAAATTCGAAAAAAAGTTGAAGAAGCAGAAGCCATAGAAAAAGTCGAAGAAGTAGAAGTCAAACAAGCAGAAGCCATAGAAAAAAATCGAAAGTAAAATACGAGGAGGCAGAAGCCATAGAAACAGTCGAAGAAAAAGTCGAAGATGCAGAAGCTATAGAAAAAAATCGAAGTAAAATACGAGGAGCCTGAAGCGATAGAAACAGTAGAAGAAGTGGAAGTCGAAGAAAAAGTCGAAGAAGCAGAAGCCATAGAAAAAGTCGAAGAAGTAGAAGTCGAACAAGCAGAAGCCATAGAAAAAAATCGAAGTAAAATACGAGGAGGCAGAAGCCATAGAAACAGTAGAAGAAGTGGAAGTCGAAGAAAAAGTCAAAGAAGCAGAAGCCATAGAAAAAGTCGAAGAAGTAGAAGTCGAACAAGCAGAAGCCATAGAAAAAAATCGAAGAAAAACTCGAAGAGACAGAAGCCATAGAAAAAGTCGAAGAAGTAGAAGTTGAAGAAAAAGTCGAAGATGCAGAAGCCAAAGAAAAACTCAAAGAAGTAGAAGTCGAAGAGGCAGAAGCCACAGAAACAGTCGAAGAAGTAGAAGTCGAAGAAAAAGTCGAAGAGGCAGAAGCCATAGCAAAAGTCGAAGTAGAAGTCGAAGTGGCAGAAGCCATAGAAAAAATTCGAAGTAAAAGTCAAACAGGCAGAAGCCATAGAAAAAGTCGAAGAAGTAGAAACCATAGAAAAAAATCGAAGAAAATGTCGAAGAGGCAGAAGCCATAGAAAAAAATTGAAGAAAATGTCGAAGAGGCAGAAGCCATAGAAAAATTCGAAAAAAAGTCGAACAAGCAGAAGCCATAGAAAAAGTCGAAGAAGTAGAAGTCGAACAAGCAGAAGCCATAGAAAAAAATCGAAGTAAAATACGAGGAGGCAGAAGCCATAGAAACAGTAGAAGAAGTGGAAGTCGAAGAAAAAGTCGAAGAAGCAGAAGCCATAGAAAAAGTCGAAGAAGTAGAAGTCGAACAAGCAGAAGCCATAGAAAAAAATCGAAGTAAAATACGAGGAGGCAGAAGCCATAGAAACAGTCGAAGAAGTAGAAGTCGAAGAAAAAGTCGAAGAGGCAGAAGCCATAGAAAAAATTTGAAGTAAAAGTCTAACAGGCAGAAGCCATAGAAAAAGTCGAAGAAGTAGAAGTCGAAGAAAAAGTCGAAGAGGCAGAAGCCATAGAAAAATTCGAAAAAAGTCAAAGAAACAAAAGTCGAACAAGCAGAAGCCATGGAAAAAAATCGAAGTAAAATACGAGGAGGCAGAAGCCATAGAAACAGTCGAAGAAGTAGAAGTCGTAGAAAAAGTCGAAGACGCAGAAGACATAAAAAAAAATCGAAGAAAAACTCGAAGACACAGAAGCCATAGAAAAAGTCGAAGAAGTAGAAGTTGAAAAAAAAGTTGAAGATGCAGAAGCCATAGAAACAGTCGAAGAAGTAGAAGTCGAACAAGCAGAAGCCATAGAAAAAAATCGAAGTAAAATACGAGGAGGCAGAAGCCATAGAAACAGTAGAAGAAGTGGAAGTCGAAGAAAAAGTCAAAGAAGCAGAAGCCATAGAAAAAGTCGAAGAAGTAGAAGTCGAACAAGCAGAAGCCATAGAAAAAAATCGAAGAAAAACTCGAAGAGACAGAAGCCATAGAAAAAGTCGAAGAAGTAGAAGTTGAAGAAAAAGTCGAAGATGCAGAAGCCAAAGAAAAACTCAAAGAAGTAGAAGTCGAAGAGGCAGAAGCCACAGAAACAGTCGAAGAAGTAGAAGTCGAAGAAAAAGTCGAAGAAAAAGTCGAAGAGGCAGAAGCCATAGCAAAAGTCGAAGTAGAAGTTGAAGTGGCAGAAGCCATAGAAAAAATTCGAAGTAAAAGTCGAACAGGCAGAAGCCATAGAAAAAGTCGAAGAAGTAGAAACCATAGAAAAAAATCGAAGAAAATGTCAAAGAGGCAGAAGCCATAGAAAAAAATTGAAGAAAATGTCGGAGGCAGAAGCCATAGAAAAATTCGAAAAAAAGTCGAAGAAGCAGAAGCCATAGAAAAAGTCGAAGAAGTAGAAGTCGAACAAGCAGAAGCCATAGAAAAAAATCGAAGTAAAATACGAGGAGGCAGAAGCCATAGAAACAGTCGAAGAAGTAGAAGTCGAAGAAAAAGTCGAAGATGCAGAAGCCATAGAAACAGTCGAAGAAGTAGAAGTCGAAGAGGCAGAAGCCACAGAAACAGTCGAAGAAGTAGAAGTCGAAGAAAAAGTCGAAGAAAAAGTCGAAGAGGCAGAAGCCATAGCAAAAGTCGAAGTAGAAGTCGAAGTGGCAGAAGCCATAGAAAAAATTCGAAGTAAAAGTCGAACAGGCAGAAGCCATAGAAAAAGTCGAAGAAGTAGAAACCATAGAAAAAAATCAAAGAAAATGTCGAAGAGGCAGAAGCCATAGAAAAAAATCGAAGAAAATGTCGAAGAGGCAGAAGCCATAGAAAAAAATCGAAGTAAAATACGAGGAGGCAGAAGCCATAGAAACAGTAGAAGAAGTGGAAGTCGAAGAAAAAGTTGAAGAAGCAGAAGCCATAGAAAAAGTCGAAGAAAATGTCGAAGAGGCAGAAGCCATAGAAAAATTCGAAAAAAAGTTGAAGAAGCAGAAGCCATAGAAAAAGTCGAAGAAGTAGAAGTCAAACAAGCAGAAGCCATAGAAAAAAATCGAAAGTAAAATACGAGGAGGCAGAAGCCATAGAAACAGTCGAAGAAAAAGTCGAAGATGCAGAAGCTATAGAAAAAAATCGAAGTAAAATACGAGGAGCCAGAAGCGATAGAAACAGTAGAAGAAGTGGAAGTCGAAGAAAAAGTCGAAGAAGCAGAAGCCATAGAAAAAGTCGAAGAAGTAGAAGTCGAACAAGCAGAAGCCATAGAAAAAAATCGAAGTAAAATACGAGGAGGCAGAAGCCATAGAAACAGTAGAAGAAGTGGAAGTCGAAGAAAAAGTCAAAGAAGCAGAAGCCATAGAAAAAGTCGAAGAAGTAGAAGTCGAACAAGCAGAAGCCATAGAAAAAAATCGAAGAAAAACTCGAAGAGACAGAAGCCATAGAAAAAGTCGAAGATGCAGAAGCCAAAGAAAAACTCAAAGAAGTAGAAGTCGAAGAGGCAGAAGCCACAGAAACAGTCGAAGAAGTAGAAGTCGAAGAAAAAGTCGAAGAGGCAGAAGCCATAGCAAAAGTCGAAGTAGAAGTCGAAGTGGCAGAAGCCATAGAAAAAATTCGAAGTAAAAGTCAAACAGGCAGAAGCCATAGAAAAAGTCGAAGAAGTAGAAACCATAGAAAAAAATCGAAGAAAATGTCAAAGAGGCAGAAGCCATAGAAAAAAATTGAAGAAAATGTCGGAGGCAGAAGCCATAGAAAAATTCGAAAAAAAGTCGAAGAAGCAGAAGCCATAGAAAAAGTCGAAGAAGTAGAAGTCGAACAAGCAGAAGCCATAGAAAAAAATCGAAGTAAAATACGAGGAGGCAGAAGCCATAGAAACAGTCGAAGAAGTAGAGGTCGAAGAAAAAGTCGAAGATGCAGAAGCCATAGAAACAGTCGAAGAAGTAGAAGTCGAAGAGGCAGAAGCCACAGAAACAGTCGAAGAAGTAGAAGTTGAAGAAAAAGTCGAAGAAAAAGTCGAAGAGGCAGAAGCCATAGCAAAAGTCGAAGTAGAAGTCGAAGTGGCAGAAGCCATAGAAAAAATTCGAAGTAAAAGTCGAACAGGCAGAAGCCATAGAAAAAGTCGAAGAAGTAGAAACCATAGAAAAAAATCAAAGAAAATGTCGAAGAGGCAGAAGCCATAGAAAAATTCGAAAAAAAGTCGAAGAAGCAGAAGCCATAGAAAAAGTCGAAGAAGTAGAAGTCGAACAAGCAGAAGCCATAGAAAAAAATCGAAGTAAAATACGAGGAGGCAGAAGCCATAGAAACAGTCGAAGAAGTAGAAGTCGAAGAAAAAGTCGAAGATGCAGAAGCCATAGAAAACAGTCGAAGAAGTAGAAGTCGAAGAGGCAGAAGCCACAGAAACAGTCGAAGAAGTAGAAGTCGAAGAAAAAGTCGAAGAAAAAGTCGAAGAGGCAGAAGCCATAGCAAAAGTCGAAGTAGAAGTCGAAGTGGCAGAAGCCATAGAAAAAATTCGAAGTAAAAGTCGAACAGGCAGAAGCCATAGAAAAAGTCGAAGAAGTAGAAACCATAGAAAAAAATCGAAGAAAATGTCGAAGAGGCAGAAGCCATAGAAAAAAATCGAAGAAAATGTCGAAGAGGCAGAAGCCATAGAAAAAAATCGAAGTAAAATACGAGGAGGCAGAAGCCATAGAAACAGTAGAAGAAGTGGAAGTCGAAGAAAAAGTTGAAGAAGCAGAAGCCATAGAAAAAGTCGAAGAAAATGTCGAAGAGGCAGAAGCCATAGAAAAAATTCGAAAAAAAGTTGAAGAAGCAGAAGCCATAGAAAAAGTCGAAGAAGTAGAAGTCGAACAAGCAGAAGCCATAGAAAAAAATCGAAAGTAAAATACGAGGAGGCAGAAGCCATAGAAACAGTCGAAGAAAAAGTCGAAGATGCAGAAGCCATAGAAAAAAATCTAAGTAAAATACGAGGAGCCAGAAGCGATAGAAACAGTAGAAGAAGTGGAAGTCGAAGAAAAAGTCGAAGAAGCAGAAGCCATAGAAAAAGTCGAAGAAGTAGAAGTCGAACAAGCAGAAGCCATAGAAAAAAATCGAAGTAAAATACGAGGAGGCAGAAGCCATAGAAACAATAGAAGAAGTGGAAGTCGAAGAAAAAGTCAAAGAAGCAGAAGCCATAGAAAAAGTCGAAGAAGTAGAAGTCGAACAAGCAGAAACCATAGAAAAAAATCGAAGAAAAAGTCGAAGAGACAGAAGCCATAGAAAAAGTCGAAGAAGTAGAAGTTGAAGAAAAAGTCGAAGATGCAGAAGCCAAAGAAAAACTCAAAGAAGTAGAAGTCGAAGAGGCAGAAGCCACAGAAACAGTCGAAGAAGTATACACCTCGACAACAAATCTAACTGTCGACTTCCCACCATATATCCTACTCTCCTCCTCCTCCCACTCCCCCATACTCCTCCTACCCTCCTCCCCCCCTCCCTCTCCCACTCCCCCCCCACTCACTCCCTCACCCCCCCTCCTCACTCCCTCCTCCTCCTACTCCCCCCCTCCATCCCCCACTCCTATCTCTCCCCCACTCCCCCCCAATCCTACCCCTACTCTTCTCTCCTCACCTCCCTACTCTCCTATTCCTACTCCTCCCCCTAATCCTCTCTCCTCACTCCCCTATCCTCCCCTACTCACTATTCCTCCTCACTCCCCCACTCACACAAACCACCACTACCACAAACTCTCACTTCCACTCCAACTCCACCCTACTCCTCACTACTCCTACCCTCCCCCCCCTACCACCTCCACATCCCTACTCAACTACCAACAAAACCTAACCCACCACCCCTCTTTCTTCCTCACTCCCCCCCACTCCCCTAACTCCTCCTCATTCCTACTCTACACCAACCCCTCCGCCGCCATCATCCCACAACCCCATCTCCTAAACCTACTCCTACCTCCCCCCATCCTACCTCCTCCACACTCCCCCCCACCTCCTACCCCCACCTCTTTCTCCCTCCTCACTCCCCTACCCTCCGCCTAATCCTATCTTCCACCTACTCTCCTCTCCTCACTTCCCCCTATACCTATATAACTCCAATTGTGTCCCCTTATACTACTATAGTTGACACCCACAGTCCTTTATTTTTACTAGAATATACCCCCCACCCTCTTGTCATTATGTCTCCTCCATACTCCTATACTATCTATACAATCCCCCCTATCTTTCCCCCCCCCCCCCGCATCCTATAGAACTTACGTGTGCCCCCACTTATGCCTACCCCCCATTGCACATGCCACACTCTATAACTCCTCGCAAGACTGCACACTTTTTATTCACTCCAACATTGTCCTCGCCCCACCCCCCCCCTTAACCCACAAGCCCATAACAACTCCCCCGCCCCCCCCAAGTACGTTCCCCCACATTATATATCATGCCCCACACCCCCTCTAACCGCTCTCGCGTAGTAAAGTTGTGCTAACAGACAGTAGATTGAGGTGTAGTGGTTTGCGTTGATAGCAGTTTGGTCTCCAGGCAAGTACCACTCACTAAGATAGTAACGGCCTATCAATTGCAGAACTCTTATTTAATTACCGTGTGTGGGTGACTAGTGAGGTGGGGTTGCATAAGTGGGCAGGGCCCATCAGTGGCGTGTTTATAAATTTTTTGTTGGTATGAGTTGGAATTCTTTTCTTTGATTATCATACACAAGAAAACCAAAACCAAAACAAAAAAAAAAAAAAATTCTATTTCTTTCTTCATGGGTTTGGTTGTGGTTGGGGGTGTGGTTGTTGGGGATGTGGGTGGGGTGATTTGGGGGAAGTAGAGACAGAAGTCGAAGAGGCAGAAGCCCAGGACAGAAAAAGAAAACAGAAAGAAAAAAAGAAACAGTTCCTTGAAAAAGGAAGTAGAAAAGAGTCGAAGAAAAAGTCTCGAAAGAGTAGAAGAGGCACATGAACGAGGCAGAAGAAGGAGGAAAAGTAAGGAAGAAAGAAAGAAAAGGAAAAGCCAAGACCTATTAAAAGGCGAAAGTAGGATGGTCCGAAGTGGGCAGAAAAGGTTGAAGTAAGAAGAAAGAAGAAGAGAAGCCAAGCCTTAGAAGAACAGAGCTCGAAGTAGAAAGTTCAAGCAGGAAGAAGAATCATTTAGAAAAAAGTCGAAAAGAAAGGAAGAAAAAGAAGAAAAGAATAGTAGAAAAGAGAAAAGAGAGAAAAAGAAAAGAAACGAAGAAAAAAGAAAGAAGAAAAAGAAAAAGAGAAAAAAAGAAAAAAGAAAAAGAAAAAGGAAAAAAAAAGAAAGAAAGAGAAGAAAAGAGAAGCATAAGAAAAGAAAGAAAAAAGAAAAGAGAAAGAAGAAGAAAAGAAGAAGAATAAAAAAGAAGAAGAGAAAAGAGAAAAAGAAAAAAGAGAAAAAAAAGAAAGAAAGAAGAAGAGGGCAGAAAAGAAAAAGAAAGAAGAGAAAAAGAAGCCATAGAAAAGTTCGAAGCAGAAGAAGAAAGATCAGAAGAAGAAAGTCGAACCCAGGCAGAAGAAGCCATAGGAAAAAAGTTTCGAAGAAAGATGACCAGTCGAAAAGTAGAAAATGAAGCTCGAAGAAAGCAGAAGAAGATACATCCATCCTATATTAGAAAAGATGAAGCACGAAAGTAAAATAAGAGGAGGGCAGTAAAGAAGACCTAGAAGTGCTCGAAGACTGCTCACATAGAAGCTACAGTATGATGAATTGGGGAAAGAGTGGAAACAGTCGATGTAAAGATCTGTCCGTCATATCCTGCATGCCTATAGAATAAGCTACGAAAACGGATAATGAAAAGGAGACTCACTAGAAATGAAGTAGAAAAAGACAAGAAGTAGAGAGTTCCAAGACGACAGAAAAAGGCTAGGAAAGCATAGAAAAGAAATTCGAAAGTTTGTAAGAGACGAGGGAGAGGCGAAAAGTGAGCCATAGAAACCAGGAATTCCAGAATGAAGTAGAAAGTCGAAGAAAACAGGAAGGAAAAAAATGAAAAAGAAACATGTCGAAAGAGATAGAGGCAGACAAGAAAAAGGAAGATAGCTCATTTACCCCGTGCCATTTAGAAAAAAATTTTGAAGTCACAATGGTCCACTACATCAAGGCACCAATATTCGAAGCCTTAAGAAAGAAGTCGAAGAAGGTAGTAGAGAAGGAAGTAGAAGGAAAGAAAAGGAAAGTCAGAGAAGTAGAAGTCGAAGAAAAAGTTCGAAGAGGCAGAAAGAAAAGCAGAAGCCCCATAGAATAAATTTCGAAAAAAAAAAAAAAAAAGTCAAAAGAAACAAAAGTTTCGAACAAGCAGAAAGAAGAAGCATGGAAAAAAAGAAAAAAAATCGAAGTAAAAAATACGAGGAGGCAGGAAGGGCAGAAGACAGAAAAAGCCATTAGAGAAAACAAGTCGATGAAGAAGAAGTCGTAGAGAA
>JAMKFB010000721.1:230848-270235 GCA_036247105.1 Cirrhinus mrigala
CTTTTTCTTCAACTTCTACTTCTTCGACTTTTTCTATGGCTTCTGTCTCTTCGAGTTTTTCTTCGATTTTTTTCTATGGCTTCTGCCACTTCGACTTCTACTTCGACTTTTGCTATGGCTTCTGCTTCTTTGACTTTTTCTTCGACCTCTACTTCTTAGACTGTTTCTATGGCTTCTGCCTCCTCGTATTTTACTTCGATTTTTTTCTATGGCTTCTGCTTGTTCGACTTTTGCTTCTTCGACTTTTTTTCGAATTTTTCTATGACTTCTGCATCTTCAACTTTTTCTATGGCTTCTGCCTCTTCGACTTTTACTTCGATTTTTTTCTATAACTTCTGCCTCGTCAACTTTTTCTTCGACTTCTACTTCTTCAACTTTTTCTTTTCGATTTTTCTATGACTTATGCATCTTCGACTTTTTCTTCAACTTCTACTTCTTCGACTTTTTCTATGGCTTCTGTCTCTTCGAGTTTTTCTTCGATTTTTTTCTATGGCTTCTGCCACTTCGACTTCTACTTCGACTTTTGCTATGGCTTCTGCTTCTTTGACTTTTTCTTCGACCTCTACTTCTTAGACTGTTTCTATGGCTTCTGCCTCCTCGTATTTTACTTCGATTTTTTTCTATGGCTTCTGCTTGTTCGACGTTTGCTTCTTCGACTTTTTTTCGAATTTTTCTATGGCTTCTGCCTCTTCGACTTTTTCTATGGATTCTGCCTCTTCGACTTTTTCTTCGAATTCTACTTCTTCGACTTTCTTTTCGAATTTTTCTATGACTTCTGCATCTTCAACTTTTTCTATGGCTTCTGCCTCTTCGACTTCTACTTCGACTTTTGCTATGGCTTCTGCTTCTTTGACTTTTTCTTCGACCTCTACTTCTTAGACTGTTTCTATGGCTTCTGCCTCCTCGTATTTTACTTCGATTTTTTTCTATGGCTTCTGCCTCTTCGACTTTTTCTTCGACTTCTACTTCTTCGACTGTTTCTATGGCTTCTGCCTCCTCGTATTTTACTTCGTTTTTTTTCTATGGCTTCTGCTTGTTCGACTTCTACTTCTTCGACTTTTTCTATGGCTTCTGCCTGTTCGACATTTACTTCGAATTTTTTCTATGGCTTCTGCCACTTCGACTTCTACTTCGACTTTTGCTATGGCGTCTGCCTCTTCGACTTTTTCTTCGACTTCTACTTCTTCGACTGTTTCTGTGGCTTCTGCCTCTTCGACTTCTACTTCTTTGAGTTTTTCTATGGCTTCTGCATCTTCGACTTTTTTTTCAACTTCTACTTCTTCAACTTTTTCTATGGCTTCTGTCTCTTCGACTTTTTCTTCGATTTTTTTTTATGCCTTCTGCGTCTTCGACTTTTTCTTCGACTTCTACTTCTTCGACTGTTTCTATGGCTTCTGCCTCCTCGTATTTTACTTCGATTTTTTTCCATGGCTTCTGCTTGTTCGACTTTTGTTTCTTTGACTTTTTTTCGATTTTTTTCTATGGCTTCTGCCTATTCGACTTTTTCTTCGACTTCTACTTCTTCGACTGTTTCTATGGCTTCTGCCTCCTCGTATTTTACTTCGTTTTTTTTCTATGGCTTCTGCTTGTTCGACTTCTACTTCTTCGACTTTTTCTATGGCTTCTGCTTCTTCGACTTTTTTTCGAATTTTTCTATGGCTTCTGCCTCTTCCACATTTTCTTCGATTTTTTTCTATGGCTTCTGCCTCTTCGACATTTTCTTCGATTTTTTTCTATGGTTTCTACTTCTTCGACTTTTTCTATGGCTTCTGCCACTTCGACTTCTACTTCGACTTTTGCTATGGCTTCTGCCTCTTCGACTTTTTCTTCGACTTTTTCTTCGACTTCTACTTCTTCGACTGTTTCTGTGGCTTCTGCCTCTTCGACTTCTACTTCTTTGAGTTTTTCTATGGCTTCTGCATCTTCGACTTTTTCTTCAACTTCTACTTCTTCGACTTTTTCTATGGCTTCTGTCTCTTCGACTTTTTCTTCGATTTTTTTCTATGGCTTCTGCTTGTTCGACTTTTGCTTCTTCGACTTTTTTTCGAATTTTTCTATGACTTCTGCATCTTCAACTTTTTCTATGGCTTCTGCCTCTTCGACTTTTACTTCGATTTTTTTCTATAACTTCTGCCTCGTCAACTTTTTCTTCGACTTCTACTTCTTCGACTTTTTCTTTTCGATTTTTCTATGACTTATGCATCTTCGACTTTTTCTTCAACTTCTACTTCTTCGACTTTTTCTATGGCTTCTGTCTCTTCGACTTTTTCTTCGATTTTTTTCTATGGCTTCTGCCACTTCGACTTCTACTTCGACTTTTGCTATGGCTTCTGCTTCTTTGACTTTTTCTTCGACCTCTACTTCTTAGACTGTTTCTATGGCTTCTGCCTCCTCGTATTTTACTTCGATTTTTTTCTATGGCTTCTGCTTGTTCGACGTTTGCTTCTTCGACTTTTTTTCGAATTTTTCTATGGCTTCTGCCTCTTCGACTTTTTCTATGGATTCTGCCTCTTCGACTTTTTCTTCGAATTCTACTTCTTCGACTTTCTTTTCGAATTTTTCTATGACTTCTGCATCTTCAACTTTTTCTATGGCTTCTGCCTCTTCGACTTCTACTTCGACTTTTGCTATGGCTTCTGCTTCTTTGACTTTTTCTTCGACCTCTACTTCTTAGACTGTTTCTATGGCTTCTGCCTCCTCGTATTTTACTTCGATTTTTTTCTATGGCTTCTGCCTCTTCGACTTTTTCTTCGACTTCTACTTCTTCGACTGTTTCTATGGCTTCTGCCTCCTCGTATTTTACTTCGTTTTTTTTCTATGGCTTCTGCTTGTTCGACTTCTACTTCTTCGACTTTTTCTATGGCTTCTGCCTGTTCGACATTTACTTCGAATTTTTTCTATGGCTTCTGCCACTTCGACTTCTACTTCGACTTTTGCTATGGCGTCTGCCTCTTCGACTTTTTCTTCGACTTCTACTTCTTCGACTGTTTCTGTGGCTTCTGCCTCTTCGACTTCTACTTCTTTGAGTTTTTCTATGGCTTCTGCATCTTCGACTTTTTTTTCAACTTCTACTTCTTCAACTTTTTCTATGGCTTCTGTCTCTTCGACTTTTTCTTCGATTTTTTTTTATGCCTTCTGCGTCTTCGACTTTTTCTTCGACTTCTACTTCTTCGACTGTTTCTATGGCTTCTGCCTCCTCGTATTTTACTTCGATTTTTTTCCATGGCTTCTGCTTGTTCGACTTTTGTTTCTTTGACTTTTTTTCGATTTTTTTCTATGGCTTCTGCCTCTTCGACTTTTTCTTCGACTTCTACTTCTTCGACTGTTTCTATGGCTTCTGCCTCCTCGTATTTTACTTCGTTTTTTTTCTATGGCTTCTGCTTGTTCGACTTCTACTTCTTCGACTTTTTCTATGGCTTCTGCTTCTTCGACTTTTTTTCGAATTTTTCTATGGCTTCTGCCTCTTCCACATTTTCTTCGATTTTTTTCTATGGCTTCTGCCTCTTCGACATTTTCTTCGATTTTTTTCTATGGTTTCTACTTCTTCGACTTTTTCTATGGCTTCTGCCTGTTCGACTTTTACTTCGAATTTTTTCTATGGCTTCTGCCACTTCGACTTCTACTTCGACTTTTGCTATGGCTTCTGCCTCTTCGACTTTTTCTTCGACTTTTTCTTCGACTTCTACTTCTTCGACTGTTTCTGTGGCTTCTGCCTCTTCGACTTCTACTTCTTTGAGTTTTTCTATGGCTTCTGCATCTTCGACTTTTTCTTCAACTTCTACTTCTTCGACTTTTTCTATGGCTTCTGTCTCTTCGAGTTTTTCTTCGATTTTTTTCTATGGCTTCTGCCACTTCGACTTCTACTTCGACTTTTGCTATGGCTTCTGCTTCTTTGACTTTTTCTTCGACCTCTACTTCTTAGACTGTTTCTATGGCTTCTGCCTCCTCGTATTTTACTTCGATTTTTTTCTATGGCTTCTGCTTGTTCGACTTCTACTTCTTCGACTTTTTCTATGGCTTCTGCTTCTTCGACTTTTTTTTCGAATTTTTCTATGGCTTCTGCCTCTTCGACATTTTCTTCGATTTTTTTCTATGGCTTCTGCCTCTTCGACATTTTCTTCGATTTTTTTCTATGGTTTCTACTTCTTCGACTTTTTCTATGGCTTCTGCTTGTTCGACTTTTGCTTCTTCGACTTTTTTTCGAATTTTTCTATGACTTCTGCATCTTCAACTTTTTCTATGGCTTCTGCCTCTTCGACTTTTACTTCGATTTTTTTCTATAACTTCTGCCTCGTCAACTTTTTCTTCGACTTCTACTTCTTCGACTTTTTCTTTTCGATTTTTCTATGACTTATGCATCTTCGACTTTTTCTTCAACTTCGACTTCTACTTCTTCGACTTTTTCTATGGCTTCTGCCTCTTCGACTTTTACTTCGATTTTTTTCTATGGCTTCTGCCACTTCGACTTCTTCTTCGACTTTTGCTATGGCGTCTGCCTCTTCGACTTTTTCTTTGACTTCTACTTCTTCGACTATTTCTGTGGCTTCTGCCTCTTCGACTTCTACTTCTTCGATTGTTTCTATGGCTTCTGCCTCCTCGTACTTTACTTCGATTTTTTTCTATGGCTTCTGCTTGTTCGACTTCTACTTCTTCGACTTTTTCTATGGCTTCTGCTTCTTCGACTTTTTTTCGAATTTTTCTATGGCTTCTGCCTCTTCGACATTTTCTTCGATTTTTTTCTATGGCTTCTGCCTCTTCGACATTTTCTTTGATTTTTTTCTATGGTTTCTACTTCTTCGACTTTTTCTATGGCTTCTGCTTCTTCGACTTCTGTTTCTTCGACTTTTTCTTCGACTTCTACTTGTTCGACTTTTTCTATGGCTTCTGCTTGTTCGACTTCTACTTGTTCGACTTTTTCTATGGCTTCTGCCTCTTCGACTTTTTCTATGGATTCTGCCTCTTCGACTTTTTCTTCGAATTCTACTTCTTCGACTTTCTTTTCGAATTTTTCTATTTTTCTGCATCTTCAACTTTTTCTATGGCTTCTGCCTCTTCGACTTCTACTTCGACTTTTGCTATGGCTTCTGCTTCTTTGACTTTTTCTTCGACCTCTACTTCTTCGACTGTTTCTATGGCTTCTGCCTCCTCGTATTTTACTTCGATTTTTTTCTATGGCTTCTGCTTGTTCGACTTTTGCTTCTTCGACTTTTTTTCGAATTTTTCTATGGCTTCTGCCTCTTCGACTGTTTCTATGGCTTCTGCTTGTTCGACTTTTGTTTCTTTGACTTTTTTTCGAATTTTTCTATGGCTTCTGCCTCTTCGACATTTTCTTCGATTTTTTTCTATGGCTTCTGCCTCTTCGACATTTTCTTCGATTTTTTTCTATGGTTTCTACTTCTTCGACTTTTTCTATGGCTTCTGCCTGTTCGACTTTTACTTCGAATTTTTTCTATGGCTTCTGCCACTTCGACTTCTACTTCGACTTTTGCTATGGCTTCTGCCTCTTCGACTTTTTCTTCGACTTCTACTTCTTCGACTGTTTCTGTGGCTTCTGCCTCTTCGACTTCTACTTCTTTGAGTTTTTCTATGGCTTCTGCATCTTCGACTTTTTCTTCAACTTCTACTTCTTCGACTTTTTCTATGGCTTCTGTCTCTTCGAGTTTTTCTTCGATTTTTTTCTATGGCTTCTGCCACTTCGACTTCTACTTCGACTTTTGCTATGGCTTCTGCTTCTTTGACTTTTTCTTCGACCTCTACTTCTTAGACTGTTTCTATGGCTTCTGCCTCCTCGTATTTTACTTCGATTTTTTTCTATGGCTTCTGCTTGTTCGACGTTTGCTTCTTCGACTTTTTTTCGAATTTTTCTATGGCTTCTGCCTCTTCGACTTTTTCTATGGATTCTGCCTCTTCGACTTTTTCTTCGAATTCTACTTCTTCGACTTTCTTTTCGAATTTTTCTATGACTTCTGCATCTTCAACTTTTTCTATGGCTTCTGCCTCTTCGACTTCTACTTCGACTTTTGCTATGGCTTCTGCTTCTTTGACTTTTTCTTCGACCTCTACTTCTTAGACTGTTTCTATGGCTTCTGCCTCCTCGTATTTTACTTCGATTTTTTTCTATGGCTTCTGCTTGTTCGACTTTTGCTTCTTCGACTTTTTTTCGAATTTTTCTATGGCTTCTGCCTCTTCGACTTTTTCTATGGATTCTGCCTCTTCGACTTTTTCTTCGAATTCTACTTCTTCGACTTTCTTTTCGAATTTTTCTATGACTTCTGCATCTTCAACTTTTTCTATGGCTTCTGCCTCTTCGACTTTTACTTCGATTTTTTTCTATAACTTCTGCCTCGTCAACTTTTTCTTCGACTTCTACTTCTTCGACTTTTTCTTTTCGATTTTTCTATGACTTATGCATCTTCGACTTTTTCTTCAACTTCTACTTCTTCGACTTTTTCTATGGCTTCTGCCTGTTCGACATTTACTTCGAATTTTTTCTATGGCGTCTGCCTCTTCGACTTTTTCTTCGACTTCTACTTCTTCGACTGTTTCTGTGGCTTCTGCCTCTTCAACTTCTACTTCTTCGACTTTTTCTATGGCTTCTGTCTCTTCGACTTTTTCTTCGATTTTTTTTTATGTCTTCTGCGTCTTCGACTTTTTCTACGACTTCTACTTCTTCGACTGTTTCTATGGCTTCTGCCTCCTCGTATTTTACTTCGATTTTTTTCCATGGCTTCTGCTTGTTCGACTTTTGTTTCTTTGACTTTTTTTCGAATTTTTCTATGGCTTCTGCCTCTTCGACATTTTCTTCGATTTTTTTCTATGACTTCTGCCTCTTCGACTTTTTCTTTGACTTCTACTTCTTCGACTTTTTCTATGGCTTCTGCTTGTTCGACTTCTACTTCTTCGACTTTTTCTATGGCTTCTGCTTCTTCGACTTTTTCTTCGACTTCCACTTCTTCTACTGTTTCTATGCCTTCTGCCTCCTCGTATTTTACTTCGATTTTTTCTATGGCTTCTGCTTGTTCGACTTCTACTTCTTTGACTTTTTCTATGGCTTCTGCTTCTTCGACTTTTTCTTCGACTTCCACTTCTTATACTGTTTCTATGGCTTCTGCCTCCTCGTATTTTACTTCGATTTTTTTCTATGGCTTCTGCCTCTTCGACTTTTTCTTCGACTTCTACTTCTTCGACTGTTTCTATGGCTTCTGCCTCCTCGTATTTTACTTCGTTTTTTTTCTATGGCTTCTGCTTGTTCGACTTCTACTTCTTCGACTTTTTCTATGGCTTCTGCTTCTTCGACTTTTTCTTCGAATTTTTTCTATGGCTTCTGCCTCTTCGACTTTTACTTCGATTTTTTTCTATGGCTTCTGCCTCTTCGACTTTTACTTCGAATTTTTTCTATGGCTTCTGCCACTTCGACTTCTACTTCGACTTTTGCTATGGCTTCTGCCTCTTCGACTTCTACTTCTTCGACTGTTTCTATGGCTTCTGCATCTTCGACTTTTTCTTCAACTTCTACTTCTTCGACTTTTTCTATGGCTTCTGTCTCTTCGAGTTTTTCTTCGATTTTTTTCTATGGCTTCTGCCACTTCGACTTCTACTTCGACTTTTGCTATGGCTTCTGCTTCTTTGACTTTTTCTTCGACCTCTACTTCTTAGACTGTTTCTATGGCTTCTGCCTCCTCGTATTTTACTTCGATTTTTTTCTATGGCTTCTGCTTGTTCGACTTTTGCTTCTTCGACTTTTTTTCGAATTTTTCTATGGCTTCTGCCTCTTCGACTTTTTCTATGGATTCTGCCTCTTCGACTTTTTCTTCGAATTCTACTTCTTCGACTTTCTTTTCGAATTTTTCTATGACTTCTGCATCTTCAACTTTTTCTATGGCTTCTGCCTCTTCGACTTTTACTTCGATTTTTTTCTATAACTTCTGCCTCGTCAACTTTTTCTTCGACTTCTACTTCTTCGACTTTTTCTTTTCGATTTTTCTATGACTTATGCATCTTCGACTTTTTCTTCAACTTCGACTTCTACTTCTTCGACTTTTTCTATGGCTTCTGCCTCTTCGACTTTTACTTCGAATTTTTTCTATGGCTTCTGCCTCTTCGACTTTTTCTTCGACTTCTACTTCTTCGACTGTTTCTGTGGCTTCTGCCTCTTCGACTTCTACTTCTTCGACTGTTTCTATGGCTTCTGCCTCCTCGTATTTTACTTCGATTTTTTTCTATGGCTTCTGCTTGTTCGACTTCTACTTCTTCGACTTTTTCTATGGCTTCTGCTTCTTCGACTTTTTTTCGAATTTTTCTATGGCTTCTGCCTCTTCGACTATTTTCTTCGATTTTTTTCTATGGCTTCTGCCTCTTCGACATTTTCTTCGATTTTTTTCTATGGTTTCTACTTCTTCGACTTTTTCTATGGCTTCTGCCTGTTCGACTTTTACTTCGAATTTTTTCTATGGCTTCTGCCACTTCGACTTCTACTTCGACTTTTGCTATGGCTTCTGCCTCTTCGACTTTTTCTTCGACTTCTACTTCTTCGACTGTTTCTGTGGCTTCTGCCTCTTCGACTTCTACTTCTTTGAGTTTTTCTATGGCTTCTGCATCTTCGACTTTTTCTTCAACTTCTACTTCTTCGACTTTTTCTATGGCTTCTGTCTCTTCGAGTTTTTCTTCGATTTCTTCTTCGACTTTTTCTATGGCTTCTGCTCTTCGACTTCTACTTCTTCGACTTTTCTATGGCTTCTGCCTCCTCGTATTTTACTTCGATTTTTTTCTATGGCTTCTGCTTGTTCGACTTTTGCTTCTTCGACTTTTTTCGAATTTTTCTATGGCTTCTGCCTCTTCGACTTTTTCTATGGATTCTGCCTCTTCGACTTTTTCTTCGATTCTACTTCTTCGACTTTCTTTTCGAATTTTTCTATGACTTCTGCATCTTCAACTTTTTCTATGGCTTCTGCCTCTTCGACTTTTACTTCGATTTTTTTCTATGGCTTCTGCATCTTCGACTTTTTCTTCGACTTCTACTTCTTCGACTTTTTCTATGGCTTCTGCCTCTTCGACTTTTACTTCGATTTTTTTCTATGGCTTCTGCCTCTTCGACTTTTTCTTCGATTTTTTTCTATGGTTTCTACTTCTTCGACTTTTTCTATGGCTTCTGCCTCTTCGACTTTTACTTCGAACTTTTTCTATGGCTTCTGCCTCTTCGACTTTTTCTTCGACTTTTTCTTCGACTTCTACTTCTTCGACTGTTTCTGTGGCTTCTGCCTCTTCGACTTTTACTTCGAATTTTTTCTATGGCTTCTGCCACTTCGACTTCTACTTCGACTTTTGCTATGGCTTCTGCCTCTTCGACTTTTTCTTCGACTTCTACTTCTTCGACTGTTTCTGTGGCTTCTGCCTCTTCGACTTCTACTTCTTTGAGTTTTTCTATGGCTTCTGCATCTTCGACTTTTTCTTCAACTTCTACTTCTTCGACTTTTTCTATGGCTTCTGTCTCTTCGAGTTTTTCTTCGATTTTTTTCTATGGCTTCTGCCACTTCGACTTCTACTTCGACTTTTGCTATGGCTTCTGCTTCTTTGACTTTTTCTTCGACCTCTACTTCTTAGACTGTTTCTATGGCTTCTGCCTCCTCGTATTTTACTTCGATTTTTTTCTATGGCTTCTGCTTGTTCGACTTTTGCTTCTTCGACTTTTTTTCGAATTTTTCTATGGCTTCTGCCTCTTCGACTTTTTCTATGGATTCTGCCTCTTCGACTTTTTCTTCGAATTCTACTTCTTCGACTTTCTTTTCGAATTTTTCTATGACTTCTGCATCTTCAACTTTTTCTATGGCTTCTGCCTCTTCGACTTTTACTTCGATTTTTTTCTATAACTTCTGCCTCGTCAACTTTTTCTTCGACTTCTACTTCTTCGACTTTTTCTTTTCGATTTTTCTATGACTTATGCATCTTCGACTTTTTCTTCAACTTCGACTTCTACTTCTTCGACTTTTTCTATGGCTTCTGCCTATTCGACTTTTACTTCGAATTTTTTCTATGGCTTCTGCCACTTCGACTTCTACTTCGACTTTTGCTATGGCGTCTGCCTCTTCGACTTTTTCTTCGACTTCTACTTCTTCGACTGTTTCTGTGGCTTCTGCCTCTTCGACTTCTACTTCTTCGACTGTTTCTATGGCTTCTGCCTCCTCGTATTTTACTTCGATTTTTTTCTATGGCTTCTGCTTGTTCGACTTCTACTTCTTCGACTTTTTCTATGGCTTCTGCTTCTTCGACTTTTTTTCGAATTTTTCTATGGCTTCTGCCTCTTCGACTTTTCTTCGATTTTTTTCTATGGCTTCTGCCTCTTCGACTATTTTCTTCGATTTTTTTCTATGGTTTCTACTTCTTCGACTTTTTCTATGGCTTCTGCCTGTTCGACTTTTACTTCGAATTTTTTCTATGGCTTCTGCCACTTCGACTTCTACTTCGACTTTTGCTATGGCTTCTGCCTCTTCGACTTTTTCTTCGACTTCTACTTCTTCGACTGTTTCTGTGGCTTCTGCCTCTTCGACTTCTACTTCTTTGAGTTTTTCTATGGCTTCTGCATCTTCGACTTTTTCTTCGACTTCTACTTCTTCGACTTTTTCTATGGCTTCTGCTCTTCGACTTTCTTCTTCGACTTTTTCTATGGCTTCTGTCTCTTCGACTTTTTCTTCGATTTTTTTCTATGGCTTCTGCGTCTTCGACTTTTTCTTCGACTTCTACTTCTTCGACTGTTTCTATGGCTTCTGCCTCCTCGTATTTTACTTCGATTTTTTTCTATGGCTTCTGCTTGTTCGACTTTTGTTTCTTTGACTTTTTTTCGAATTTTTCTATGGCTTCTGCCTCTTCGACATTTTCTTCGATTTTTTTCTATGACTTCTGCCTCTTCGACTTTTTCTTCGACTTCTACTTCTTCGACTTTTTCTATGGCTTCTGCTTGTTCGACTTCTACTTCTTCGACTTTTTCTATGGCTTCTGCTTCTTCGACTTTTTCTTCGACTTCTACTTCTTCGACTGTTTCTATGGCTTCTGCCTCCTCGTATTTTACTTCGATTTTTTTCTATGGCTTCTGCTTGTTCGACTTCTACTTCTTGACTTTTTCTATGGCTTCTGCTTCTTCGACTTTTTCTTCGACTTCTACTTCTTATACTGTTTCTATGGCTTCTGCCTCCTCGTATTTTACTTCGATTTTTTTCTATGGCTTCTGCCTCTTCGACTTTTTCTTCGACTTCTACTTCTTCGACTGTTTCTATGGCTTCTGCCTCCTCGTATTTTACTTCGATTTTTTTTCTATGGCTTCTGCTTCTTCGACTTTTTCTTCGAATTTTTTCTATGGCTTCTGCCTCTTCGACTTTTACTTCGATTTTTTCTATGGCTTCTGCCTCTTCGACTTTTACTTCGATTTTTTCTATGGCTTCTGCCACTTCGACTTCTACTTCGACTTTTCTATGGCTTCTGCCTCTTCGACTTCTACTTCTTCGACTTTTTCTATGGCTTCTGCATCTTCGACTTTTTCTTCAACTTCTACTTCTTCGACTTTTTCTATGGCTTCTGTCTCTTCGAGTTTTTCTTCGATTTTTTTCTATGGCTTCTGCCACTTCGACTTCTACTTCGACTTTTGCTATGGCTTCTGCTTCTTTGACTTTTTCTTCGACCTCTACTTCTTAGACTGTTTCTATGGCTTCTGCCTCCTCGTATTTTACTTCGATTTTTTTCTATGGCTTCTGCTTGTTCGACTTTTGCTTCTTCGACTTTTTTTCGAATTTTTCTATGGCTTCTGCCTCTTCGACTTTTTCTATGGATTCTGCCTCTTCGACTTTTTCTTCGAATTCTACTTCTTCGACTTTCTTTTCGAATTTTTCTATGACTTCTGCATCTTCAACTTTTTCTATGGCTTCTGCCTCTTCGACTTTTACTTCGATTTTTTTCTATAACTTCTGCCTCGTCAACTTTTTCTTCGACTTCTACTTCTTCGACTTTTTCTTTTCGATTTTTCTATGACTTATGCATCTTCGACTTTTTCTTCAACTTCGACTTCTACTTCTTCGACTTTTTCTATGGCTTCTGCCTCTTCGACTTCTACTTCGACTTTTGCTATGGCTTCTGCCTCTTCGACTTTTTCTTCGACTTCTACTTCTTCGACTGTTTCTGTGGCTTCTGCCTCTTCGACTTCTACTTCTTCGACTGTTTCTATGGCTTCTGCCTCCTCGTATTTTACTTCGATTTTTTTCTATGGCTTCTGCTTGTTCGACTTCTACTTCTTCGACTTTTTCTATGGCTTCTGCTTCTTCGACTTTTTTTCGAATTTTTCTATGGCTTCTGCCTCTTCGACATTTTCTTCGATTTTTTTCTATGGCTTCTGCCTCTTCGACATTTTCTTCGATTTTTTTCTATGGTTTCTACTTCTTCGACTTTTTCTATGGCTTCTGCCTGTTCGACTTTTACTTCGAATTTTTTCTATGGCTTCTGCCACTTCGACTTCTACTTCGACTTTTGCTATGGCTTCTGCCTCTTCGACTTTTTCTTCGACTTCTACTTCTTCGACTGTTTCTGTGGCTTCTGCCTCTTCGACTTCTACTTCTTTGAGTTTTTCTATGGCTTCTGCATCTTCGACTTTTTCTTCAACTTCTACTTCTTCGACTTTTTCTATGGCTTCTGTCTCTTCGACTTTTTCTTCGACTTCTACTTCTTCGACTTTTTCTATGGCTTCTGCCACTTCGACTTCTACTTCGACTGTTTCTATGGCTTCTGCCTCCTCGTATTTTACTTCGATTTTTTTCTATGGCTTCTGCTTGTTCGACTTTTGCTTCTTCGACTTTTTTTCGAATTTTTCTATGGCTTCTGCCTCTTCGACTTTTTCTATGGATTCTGCTCTTCGACTTTTTCTTCGATTCTACTTCTTCGACTTTTTTCGATTTTTCTATGACTTCTGCATCTTCAACTTTTTCTATGGCTTCTGCCTCTTCGACTTTTACTTCGATTTTTTTCTATGACTTCTGCCTCGTCGACTTTTTCTTCGACTTCTACTTCTTCGACTTTTTCGATTTTTCTATGGCTTCTGCCTCTTCGACTTTTTCTTCGATTTTTTTCTATGGCTTCTGCCTCTTCGACTTTTTCTTCGATTTTTTTCTATGGTTTCTACTTCTTCGACTTTTTCTATGGCTTCTGCCTCTTCGACTTTTACTTCGACTTTTTCTATGGCTTCTGCCTCTTCGACTTTTTCTTCGACTTTTTCTTGCTTCTACTTCTTCGACTTTTTCTATGGCTTCTGCCTCTTCGACTTTTACTTCGAATTTTTTCTATGGCTTCTGCCACTTCGACTTCTACTTCGACTTTTGCTATGGCTTCTGCCTCTTCGACTTTTTCTTCGACTTCTACTTCTTCGACTGTTTCTGTGGCTTCTGCCTCTTCGACTTCTACTTCTTTGAGTTTTTCTATGGCTTCTGCATCTTCGACTTTTTCTTCAACTTCTACTTCTTCGACTTTTTCTATGGCTTCTGTCTCTTCGACTTTTTCTTCGATTTTTTTCTATGGCTTCTGCCACTTCGACTTCTACTTCGACTTTTGCTATGGCTTCTGCTTCTTTGACTTTTTCTTCGACCTCTACTTCTTAGACTGTTTCTATGGCTTCTGCCTCCTCGTATTTTACTTCGATTTTTTTCTATGGCTTCTGCTTGTTCGACTTTTGCTTCTTCGACTTTTTTTCGAATTTTTCTATGGCTTCTGCCTCTTCGACTTTTTCTATGGATTCTGCCTCTTCGACTTTTTCTTCGAATTCTACTTCTTCGACTTTCTTTTCGAATTTTTCTATGACTTCTGCATCTTCAACTTTTTCTATGGCTTCTGCCTCTTCGACTTTTACTTCGATTTTTTTCTATACTTCTGCCTCGTCAACTTTTTCTTCGACTTCTACTTCTTCGACTTTTTCTTTTCGATTTTTCTATGACTTATGCATCTTCGACTTTTTCTTCAACTTCGACTTCTACTTCTTCGACTTTTTCTATGGCTTCTGCCTCTTCGACTTTTACTTCGAATTTTTTCTATGGCTTCTGCCACTTCGACTTCTACTTCGACTTTTGCTATGGCGTCTGCCTCTTCGACTTTTTCTTCGACTTCTACTTCTTCGACTGTTTCTGTGGCTTCTGCCTCTTCGACTTCTACTTCTTCGACTGTTTCTATGGCTTCTGCCTCCTCGTATTTTACTTCGATTTTTTTCTATGGCTTCTGCTTGTTCGACTTCTACTTCTTCGACTTTTTCTATGGCTTCTGCTTCTTCGACTTTTTTTCGAATTTTTCTATGGCTTCTGCCTCTTCGACATTTTCTTCGATTTTTTTCTATGGCTTCTGCCTCTTCGACATTTTCTTCGATTTTTTTCTATGGTTTCTACTTCTTCGACTTTTTCTATGGCTTCTGCCTGTTCGACTTTTACTTCGAATTTTTTCTATGGCTTCTGCCACTTCGACTTCTACTTCGACTTTTGCTATGGCTTCTGCCTCTTCGACTTTTTCTTCGACTTCTACTTCTTCGACTGTTTCTGTGGCTTCTGCCTCTTCGACTTCTACTTCTTTGAGTTTTTCTATGGCTTCTGCATCTTCGACTTTTTCTTCAACTTCTACTTCTTCGACTTTTTCTATGGCTTCTGTCTCTTCGACTTTTTCTTCGATTTTTTTCTATGGCTTCTGCCTCTTCGACTTCTACTTCTTCGACTGTTTCTATGGCTTCTGCCTCCTCGTATTTTACTTCGATTTTTTTCTATGGCTTCTGCTTGTTCGACTTTTGCTTCTTCGACTTTTTTTCGAATTTTTCTATGGCTTCTGCCTCTTCGACTTTTTCTATGGATTCTGCCTCTTCGACTTTTTCTTCGACTTCTACTTCTTCGACTTTCTTTTCGAATTTTTCTATGACTTCTGCATCTTCAACTTTTTCTATGGCTTCTGCCTCTTCGACTTTTACTTCGATTTTTTTCTATGACTTCTGCCTCGTCAACTTTTTCTTCGACTTCTACTTCTTCGACTTTTTTTCGATTTTTCTATGGCTTCTGCCTCTTCGACTTTTTCTTCGATTTTTTTCTATGGCTTCTGCCTCTTCGACTTTTCTTCGATTTTTTTCTATGGCTTTCTACTTCTTCGACTTTTTCTATGGCTTCTGCCTCTTCGACTTTTACTTCGAATTTTTTCTATGGCTTCTGCTTCTTCGACTTTTCTTCTTCGACTTTTTCTTCGACTTCTACTTCTTCGACTGTTTCTGTGGCTTCTGCCTCTTCGACTTCTACTTCTTTGAGTTTTTCTATGGCTTCTGCATCTTCGACTTTTTCTTCAACTTCTACTTCTTCGACTTTTTCTATGGCTTCTGTCTCTTCGAGTTTTTCTTCGATTTTTTTCTATGGCTTCTGCCACTTCGACTTCTACTTCGACTTTTGCTATGGCTTCTGCTTCTTCGACTTTTTCTTCGACCTCTACTTCTTAGACTGTTTCTATGGCTTCTGCCTCCTCGTATTTTACTTCGATTTTTTTCTATGGCTTCTGCTTGTTCGACTTTTGCTTCTTCGACTTTTTTTCGAATTTTTCTATGGCTTCTGCCTCTTCGACTTTTTCTATGGATTCTGCCTCTTCGACTTTTTCTTCGAATTCTACTTCTTCGACTTTCTTTTCGAATTTTTCTATGACTTCTGCATCTTCAACTTTTTCTATGGCTTCTGCCTCTTCGACTTTTACTTCGATTTTTTTCTATAGCTTCTGCCTCGTCAACTTTTTCTTCGACTTCTACTTCTTCGACTTTTTCTTTTCGATTTTTCTATGACTTCTGCATCTTCGACTTTTTCTTCACTTCGACTTCTACTTCTTCGACTTTTTCTATGGCTTCTGCCTCTTCGACTTTTACTTCGATTTTTTCTATGGCTTCTGCCTCTTCGACTTTTTCTTCGACTTTTTCTTCGACTTTTCTTGGCTTCTGCTCTTCGACTTCTACTTCTTCGACTGTTTCTATGGCTTCTGCCTCCTCGTATTTTACTTCGATTTTTTTCTATGGCTTCTGCTTGTTCGACTTCTACTTCTTCGACTTTTTCTATGGCTTCTGCTTCTTCGACTTTTTTTCGAATTTTTCTATGGCTTCTGCCTCTTCGACTTTTCTTCGATTTTTTCTATGGCTTCTGCCTCTTCGACTTTTCTTCGATTTTTTTCTATGGTTTCTACTTCTTCGACTTTTTCTATGGCTTCTGCCTGTTCGACTTTTACTTCGAATTTTTTCTATGGCTTCTGCCACTTCGACTTCTACTTCGACTTTTGCTATGGCTTCTGCCTCTTCGACTTTTTCTTCGACTTCTACTTCTTCGACTGTTTCTGTGGCTTCTGCCTCTTCGACTTCTACTTCTTTGAGTTTTTCTATGGCTTCTGCATCTTCGACTTTTTCTTCAACTTCTACTTCTTCGACTTTTTCTATGGCTTCTGTCTCTTCGAGTTTTTCTTCGATTTTTTTCTATGGCTTCTGCCACTTCGACTTCTACTTCGACTTTTGCTATGGCTTCTGCTTCTTTGACTTTTTCTTCGACCTCTACTTCTTAGACTGTTTCTATGGCTTCTGCCTCCTCGTATTTTACTTCGATTTTTTTCTATGGCTTCTGCTTGTTCGACTTTTGCTTCTTCGACTTTTTTTCGAATTTTTCTATGGCTTCTGCCTCTTCGACTTTTTCTATGGATTCTGCCTCTTCGACTTTTTCTTCGAATTCTACTTCTTCGACTTTCTTTTCGAATTTTTCTATGACTTCTGCATCTTCAACTTTTTCTATGGCTTCTGCCTCTTCGACTTTTACTTCGATTTTTTTCTATAACTTCTGCCTCGTCAACTTTTTCTTCGACTTCTACTTCTTCGACTTTTTCTTTTCGATTTTTCTATGACTTATGCATCTTCGACTTTTTCTTCAACTTCGACTTCTACTTCTTCGACTTTTTCTATGGCTTCTGCCTATTCGACTTTTACTTCGAATTTTTTCTATGGCTTCTGCCACTTCGACTTCTACTTCGACTTTTGCTATGGCGTCTGCCTCTTCGACTTTTTCTTCGACTTCTACTTCTTCGACTGTTTCTGTGGCTTCTGCCTCTTCGACTTCTACTTCTTCGACTGTTTCTATGGCTTCTGCCTCCTCGTATTTTACTTCGATTTTTTTCTATGGCTTCTGCTTGTTCGACTTCTACTTCTTCGACTTTTTCTATGGCTTCTGCTTCTTCGACTTTTTCTTCGAATTTTTCTATGGCTTCTGCCTCTTCGACTTTTCTTCGATTTTTTTCTATGGCTTCTGCCTCTTCGACTTTTTCTTCGATTTTTTTCTATGGTTTCTACTTCTTCGACTTTTTCTATGGCTTCTGCCTGTTCGACTTTTACTTCGAATTTTTTCTATGGCTTCTGCCACTTCGACTTCTACTTCGACTTTTGCTATGGCTTCTGCCTCTTCGACTTTTTCTTCGACTTCTACTTCTTCGACTGTTTCTATGGCTTCTGCCTCTTCGACTTCTACTTCTTTGAGTTTTTCTATGGCTTCTGCATCTTCGACTTTTTCTTCAACTTCTACTTCTTCGACTTTTTCTATGGCTTCTGTCTCTTCGACTTTTTCTTCGATTTTTTTCTATGGCTTCTGCCTTGACTTCGACTTCTACTTCTTCGACTGTTTCTATGGCTTCTGCCTCCTCGTATTTTACTTCGATTTTTTTCTATGGCTTCTGCTTGTTCGACTTTTGCTTCTTCGACTTTTTTCGAATTTTTCTATGGCTTCTGCCTCTTCGACTTTTTCTTCGACTTTTTCTTCGACTTTCTTCTTCGACTTTTTCTTGACTTCTCTCTTCGACTTTTTCTATGGCTTCTGCCTCTTCGACTTTTACTTCGATTTTTTTCTATGGCTTCTGCTTCTTCGACTTTTTCTTCGACTTTCTTCTTCGACTTCTTTTCGACTTTTTCTATGGCTTCTGCCTCTTCGACTTTTCTTCGATTTTTTTCTATGGCTTCTGCCTCTTCGACTTTTCTTCGATTTTTTCTATGGTTTCTACTTCTTCGACTTTTTCTATGGCTTCTGCCTCTTCGACTTTTACTTCGAATTTTTTCTATGGCTTCTGCCTCTTCGAATTTTCTTCGACTTTTTCTTCGACTTCTACTTCTTCGACTGTTTCTGTGGCTTCTGCCTCTTCGACTTCTACTTCTTTGAGTTTTTCTATGGCTTCTGCATCTTCGACTTTTTCTTCAACTTCTACTTCTTCGACTTTTTCTATGGCTTCTGTCTCTTCGAGTTTTTCTTCGATTTTTTTCTATGGCTTCTGCCACTTCGACTTCTACTTCGACTTTTGCTATGGCTTCTGCTTCTTTGACTTTTTCTTCGACCTCTACTTCTTAGACTGTTTCTATGGCTTCTGCCTCCTCGTATTTTACTTCGATTTTTTTCTATGGCTTCTGCTTGTTCGACTTTTGCTTCTTCGACTTTTTTTCGAATTTTTCTATGGCTTCTGCCTCTTCGACTTTTTCTATGGATTCTGCCTCTTCGACTTTTTCTTCGAATTCTACTTCTTCGACTTTCTTTTCGAATTTTTCTATGACTTCTGCATCTTCAACTTTTTCTATGGCTTCTGCCTCTTCGACTTTTACTTCGATTTTTTTCTATGACTTCTGCCTCGTCAACTTTTTCTTCGACTTCTACTTCTTCGACTTTTTCTTTTCGATTTTTCTATGACTTCTGCATCTTCGACTTTTTCTTCACTTCGACTTCTACTTCTTCGACTTTTTCTATGGCTTCTGCCTCTTCGACTTTTACTTCGACTTTTTCTATGGCTTCTGCCTCTTCGACTTTTTCTTCGACTTCTACTTCTTCGACTGTTTCTTCGACTTCTACTTCTTCGACTGTTTCTATGGCTTCTGCCTCCTCGTATTTTACTTCGATTTTTTTCTATGGCTTCTGCTTGTTCGACTTCTACTTCTTCGACTTTTTCTATGGCTTCTGCTTCTTCGACTTTTTCTTCGAATTTTTCTATGGCTTCTGCCTCTTCGACATTTTCTTCGATTTTTTTCTATGGCTTCTGCCTCTTCGACATTTTCTTCGATTTTTTTCTATGGTTTCTACTTCTTCGACTTTTTCTATGGCTTCTGCCTGTTCGACTTTTACTTCGAATTTTTTCTATGGCTTCTGCCACTTCGACTTCTACTTCGACTTTTGCTATGGCTTCTGCCTCTTCGACTTTTTCTTCGACTTCTACTTCTTCGACTGTTTCTGTGGCTTCTGCCTCTTCGACTTCTACTTCTTCGAGTTTTTCTATGGCTTCTGCATCTTCGACTTTTTCTTCAACTTCTACTTCTTCGACTTTTTCTATGGCTTCTGTCTCTTCGAGTTTTTCTTCGATTTTTTTCTATGGCTTCTGCCACTTCGACTTCTACTTCGACTTTTGCTATGGCTTCTGCTTCTTTGACTTTTTCTTCGACCTCTACTTCTTAGACTGTTTCTATGGCTTCTGCCTCCTCGTATTTTACTTCGATTTTTTTCTATGGCTTCTGCTTGTTCGACTTTTGCTTCTTCGACTTTTTTTCGAATTTTTCTATGGCTTCTGCCTCTTCGACTTTTTCTATGGATTCTGCCTCTTCGACTTTTTCTTCGAATTCTACTTCTTCGACTTTCTTTTCGAATTTTTCTATGACTTCTGCATCTTCAACTTTTTCTATGGCTTCTGCCTCTTCGACTTTTACTTCGATTTTTTTCTATAACTTCTGCCTCGTCAACTTTTTCTTCGACTTCTACTTCTTCGACTTTTTCTTTTCGATTTTTCTATGACTTATGCATCTTCGACTTTTTCTTCAACTTCGACTTCTACTTCTTCGACTTTTTCTATGGCTTCTGCCTGTTCGACTTTTACTTCGAATTTTTTCTATGGCTTCTGCCACTTCGACTTCTACTTCGACTTTTGCTATGGCGTCTGCCTCTTCGACTTTTTCTTCGACTTCTACTTCTTCGACTGTTTCTGTGGCTTCTGCCTCTTCGACTTCTACTTCTTCGACTTTTTCTATGGCTTCTGCCTCCTCGTATTTTACTTCGATTTTTTTCTATGGCTTCTGCTTGTTCGACTTCTACTTCTTCGACTTTTTCTATGGCTTCTGCTTCTTCGACTTTTTCTTCGATTTTTTCTATGGCTTCTGCCTCTTCGACTTTTTCTTCGATTTTTTCTATGGCTTCTGCCTCTTCGACTTTTTCTTCGATTTTTCTATGGTTTCTACTTCTTCGACTTTTTCTATGGCTTCTGCCTGTTCGACTTTTACTTCGATTTTTTTCTATGGCTTCTGCCACTTCGACTTCTACTTCGACTTTTGCTATGGCTTCTGCTTCTTCGACTTTTTCTTCGACTTCTACTTCTTCGACTGTTTCTATGGCTTCTGCCTCTTCGACTTTTACTTCTTTGACTTTTTCTATGGCTTCTGCATCTTCGACTTTTTCTTCGACTTCTACTTCTTCGACTTTTTCTATGGCTTCTGCTCTCTTCGATTTTTCTTCGATTTTTTTCTATGGCTTCTGCCTCTTCGACTTCTACTTCTTCGACTTTTTCTATGGCTTCTGCCTCTTCGTATTTTACTTCGATTTTTTTCTATGGCTTCTGCTTTCGACTTTTCTTCGACTTCTACTTCTTCGACTTTTTCTATGGCTTCTGCCTCTTCGACTTTTTCTTCGAATTTTTTCTATGGCTTCTGCCACTTCGACTTCTACTTCGACTTTTGCTATGGCTTCTGCTTCTTCGACTTTTTCTTCGACTTCTACTTCTTCGACTGTTTCTATGGCTTCTGCCTCTTCGTACTTTTACTTCGATTTTTTTCTATGGCTTCTGCTCTTCGACTTTTTCTTCGACTTCTACTTCTTCGACTTTTTCTATGGCTTCTGTCTCTTCGACTTTTTCTTCGATTTTTTTCTATGGCTTCTGCTCTTCGACTTTTTCTTCGACTTCTACTTCTTCGACTGTTTCTATGGCTTCTGCCTCCTCGTATTTTACTTCGATTTTTTTCTATGGCTTCTGCTTGTTCGACTTTTTCTTGACTTCTTTTCGACTTTTTCTATGGCTTCTGCCTCTTCGACTTTTTCTTCGATTTTTTTCTATGGCTTCTGCCTCTTCGACTTTTTCTTCGACTTTTTCTATGGCTTCTGCCTCCTCGTATTTTACTTCGATTTTTTTCTATGGCTTCTGCTTGTTCGACTTCTACTTCTTCGACTTTTTCTATGGCTTCTGCTTCTTCAACTTTTTTTCGAATTTTTCTATGACTTCTGCATCTTCAACTTTTTCTATGGCTTCTGCCTCTTCGACTTTTACTTCGATTTTTTTCTATAACTTCTGCCTCGTCAACTTTTTCTTCGACTTCTACTTCTTCGACTTTTCTTTTCGATTTTTCTATGGCTTCTGCATCTTCGACTTTTTCTTCAACTTCGACTTCTACTTCTTCGACTTTTTCTATGGCTTCTGCCTCTTCGACTTTTACTTCGAATTTTTTCTATGGCTTCTGCCACTTCGACTTCTACTTCGACTTTTGCTATGGCTTCTGCCTCTTCGACTTTTCTTCGACTTCTACTTCTTCGACTTTCTTGGCTTCTGCTCTTCGACTTTTTCTTCGACTGTTTCTATGGCTTCTGCCTCCTCGTATTTTACTTCGATTTTTTTCTATGGCTTCTGCTTGTTCGACTTTTGCTTCTTCGACTTTTTTTCGAATTTTTCTATGGCTTCTGCCTCTTCGACTTTTTCTATGGATTCTGCCTCTTCGACTTTTTCTTCGAATTCTACTTCTTCGACTTTCTTTTCGAATTTTTCTATGACTTCTGCATCTTCAACTTTTTCTATGGCTTCTGCCTCTTCGACTTTTACTTCGATTTTTTTCTATAACTTCTGCCTCGTCAACTTTTTCTTCGACTTCTACTTCTTCGACTTTTTCTTTTCGATTTTTCTATGACTTATGCATCTTCGACTTTTTCTTCAACTTCGACTTCTACTTCTTCGACTTTTTCTATGGCTTCTGCCTTTCGACTTTTACTTCGAATTTTTTCTATGGCTTCTGCCACTTCGACTTCTACTTCGACTTTTGCTATGGCGTCTGCCTCTTCGACTTTTTCTTCGACTTCTACTTCTTCGACTGTTTCTGTGGCTTCTGCCTCTTCGACTTCTACTTCTTCGACTGTTTCTATGGCTTCTGCCTCCTCGTATTTTACTTCGATTTTTTTCTATGGCTTCTGCTTGTTCGACTTCTACTTCTTCGACTTTTTCTATGGCTTCTGCTTCTTCGACTTTTTTTCGAATTTTTCTATGGCTTCTGCCTCTTCGACATTTTCTTCGATTTTTTTCTATGGCTTCTGCCTCTTCGACTTTTCTTCGATTTTTTTCTATGGTTTCTACTTCTTCGACTTTTTCTATGGCTTCTGCCACTTCGACTTCTACTTCGACTTTTGCTATGGCTTCTGCCTCTTCGACTTTTTCTTCGACTTCTACTTCTTCGACTGTTTCTGTGGCTTCTGCCTCTTCGACTTCTACTTCTTTGAGTTTTTCTATGGCTTCTGCATCTTCGACTTTTTCTTCAACTTCTACTTCTTCGACTTTTTCTATGGCTTCTGCCTCTTCGTATTTTTCTTCGATTTTTTTCTATGGCTTCTGCCACTTCGACTTCTACTTCGACTTTTGCTATGGCTTCTGCTTCTTTGACTTTTTCTTCGACTTCTACTTCTTCGACTGTTTCTATGGCTTCTGCCTCCTCGTATTTTACTTCGATTTTTTTCTATGGCTTCTGCTTGTTCGACTTTTGCTTCTTCGACTTTTTTTCGATTTTTCTATGGCTTCTGCCTCTTCGACTTTTTCTATGGCTTCTGCCTCTTCGACTTTTACTTCGATTTTTTTCTGACTTCTGCCTCTTCGACTTTTTCTTCGACTTCTACTTCTTCGACTTTTTCTTTTCGATTTTTCTATGACTTCTGCATCTTCGACTTTTTCTTCAACTTCGACTTCTACTTCTTCGACTTTTTCTATGGCTTCTGCCTCTTCGACTTTTACTTCGAATTTTTTCTATGGCTTCTGCCACTTCGACTTCTACTTCGACTTTTGCTATGGCTTTGACTTTTTCTATGGCTTCTGCTTCTTCGACTTTTTTTCGAATTTTTCTATGGCTTCTGCCTCTTCGACTTTTTCTTCGATTTTTTTCTATGGCTTCTGCCTCTTCGACTTTTTCTTCGATTTTTTTCTATGGTTTCTACTTCTTCGACTTTTTCTATGGCTTCTGCCTGTTCGACTTTTACTTCGAATTTTTTCTATGGCTTCTGCCTCTTCGACTTTTTCTTCGACTTTTTCTTCGACTTCTACTTCTTCGACTGTTTCTGTGGCTTCTGCCTCTTCGACTTCTACTTCTTTGAGTTTTTCTATGGCTTCTGCATCTTCGACTTTTTCTTCAACTTCTACTTCTTCGACTTTTTCTATGGCTTCTGTCTCTTCGAGTTTTTCTTCGATTTTTTTCTATGGCTTCTGCCACTTCGACTTCTACTTCGACTTTTGCTATGGCTTCTGCTTCTTTGACTTTTTCTTCGACCTCTACTTCTTCGACTGTTTCTATGGCTTCTGCCTCCTCGTATTTTACTTCGATTTTTTTCTATGGCTTCTGCTTGTTCGACTTTTGCTTCTTCGACTTTTTTTCGAATTTTTCTATGGCTTCTGCCTCTTCGACTTTTTCTATGGCTTCTGCCTCTTCGACTTTTACTTCGATTTTTTTCTATAACTTCTGCCTCGTCAACTTTTTCTTCGACTTCTACTTCTTCGACTTTTTCTTTTCGATTTTTCTATGACTTATGCATCTTCGACTTTTTCTTCGACTTTTGCTATGGCTTCTGCCTCTTCGACTTTTTCTTCGACTTCTACTTCTTCGACTGTTTCTGTGGCTTCTGCCTTTTCGACTTCTACTTCTTCGACTGTTTCTATGGCTTCTGCCTCCTCGTATTTTACTTCGATTTTTTTCTATGGCTTCTGCTTGTTCGACTTCTACTTCTTCGACTTTTTCTATGGCTTCTGCTTCTTCGACTTTTTTTCGAATTTTTCTATGGCTTCTGCCTCTTCGACATTTTCTTCGATTTTTTTCTATGGCTTCTGCCTCTTCGACTTTTTCTTCGATTTTTTTCTATGGTTCTACTTCTTCGACTTTTTCTATGGCTTCTGCCTGTTCGACTTTTACTTCGAATTTTTTCTATGGCTTCTGCCACTTCGACTTCTACTTCGACTTTTGCTATGGCTTCTGCCTCTTCGAATTTTCTTCGACTTTTTCTTCGACTTCTACTTCTTCGACTGTTTCTTCGCTTCTGCCTCTTCGACTTTTCTTTTCGATTTTTCTATGGCTTCTGCATCTTCGACTTTTTCTTCAACTTCGACTTCTACTTCTTCGACTTTTTCTATGGCTTCTGCCTCTTCGACTTTTACTTCGAATTTTTTCTATGGCTTCTGCCACTTCGACTTCTACTTCGACTTTTGCTATGGCTTCTGCCTCTCGACTTTTCTTCGACTTTTTCTTCGACTTCTACTTCTTCGACTGTTTCTGTGGCTTCTGCCTCTTCGACTTCTACTTCTTCGACTGTTTCTATGGCTTCTGCCTCCTCGTATTTTACTTCGATTTTTTTCTATGGCTTCTGCTTGTTCGACTTCTACTTCTTCGACTTTTTCTATGGCTTCTGCTTCTTCGACTTTTTTTCGAATTTTTCTATGGCTTCTGCCTCTTCGACATTTTCTTCGATTTTTTTCTATGGCTTCTGCCTCTTCGACATTTTCTTCGATTTTTTTCTATGGTTTCTACTTCTTCGACTTTTTCTATGGCTTCTGCCTGTTCGACTTTTACTTCGAATTTTTTCTATGGCTTCTGCCACTTCGACTTCTACTTCGACTTTTGCTATGGCTTCTGCCTCTTCGACTTTTTCTTCGACTTTTTCTTCGACTTCTACTTCTTCGACTGTTTCTGTGGCTTCTGCCTCTTCGACTTCTACTTCTTCGACTTTTTCTATGGCTTCTGCCTCTTCGACATTTTCTTCGATTTTTTTCTATGGTTTCTACTTCTTCGACTTTTTCTATGGCTTCTGCTTGTTCGACTTCGTTTCTTCGACTTTTTCTTCGACTTCTACTTTTCGACTTTTTCTATGGCTTCTGCTTGTTCGACTTCTACTTTTTCGACTTTTTCTATGGCTTCTGCCTCTTCGACTTTTTCTTCGACCTCTACTTCTTGGACTGTTTCTATGGCTTCTGCCTCCTCGTATTTTACTTCGATTTTTTTCTATGGCTTCTGCTTGTTCGACTTCTACTTCTTCGACTTTTTCTATGGCTTCTGCCTCTTCGACTTTTTTTTCGACTTTTTCTATGACTTCTGCATCTGCACTTTTTCTTCGACTTCTACTTCTTCGACTTTTTCTATGACTTCTGCATCTTCGACTTTTTCTTCGAATTCTACTTCTTCGACTTTTTCTATGGCTTCTGTCTCTTCGACTTTTTCTTCGATTTTTTTCTATGGCTTCTGCATCTTCGACTTTTTCTTCGACTTCTACTTCTTCGACTGTTTCTATGGCTTCTGCCTCCTCGTATTTTACTTCGATTTTTTTCTATGGCTTCTGCTTGTTCGACTTCTACTTCTTCGACTTTTTCTATGGCTTCTGCTTCTTCGACTTTTTTTCGAATTTTTCTATGGCTTCTGCCTCTTCGACATTTTCTTCGATTTTTTTCTATGGCTTCTGCCTCTTCGACATTTTCTTCGATTTTTTTCTATGGTTTCTACTTCTTCGACTTTTTCTATGGCTTCTGCCACTTCGACTTCTACTTCGACTTTTGCTATGGCTTCTGCCTCTTCGACTTTTCTTCACTTTTTCTTCGACTTCTACTTCTTCGACTGTTTCTGTGGCTTCTGCCTCTTCGACTTCTACTTCTTGAGTTTTTCTATGGCTTCTGCATCTTCGACTTTTTCTTCAACTTCTACTTCTTCGACTTTTTCTATGGCTTCTGTCTCTTCGAGTTTTTCTTCGATTTTTTTCTATGGCTTCTGCTTGTTCGACTTCTACTTCTTCGACTTTTTCTATGGCTTCTGCTTCTTCGACTTTTTCTTCGACTTCCACTTCTTCTACTGTTTCTATGGCTTCTGCCTCCTCGTATTTTACTTCGATTTTTTTCTATGGCTTCTGCATCTTCGACTTTTTCTTCGACTTTTTCTATGGCTTCTGCCTCCTCGTATTTTACTTCGATTTTTTTCTATGGCTTCTGCTTGTTCGACTTCTACTTCTTCGACTTTTTCTATGGCTTCTGCTTCTTCGACTTTTTCTTCGACTTCCACTTCTTCTACTGTTTCTATGGCTTCTGCCTCCTCGTATTTTACTTCGATTTTTTTCTATGGCTTCTGCTTGTTCGACTTCTACTTCTTCGACTTTTTCTATGGCTTCTGCTTCTTCGACTTTTTCTTCGACTTCCACTTCTTCTACTGTTTCTATGGCTTCTGCCTCCTCGTATTTTACTTCGATTTTTTTCTATGGCTTCTGCATCTTCGACTTTTTCTTCGACTTCTACTTCTTCGACTGTTTCTATGGCTTCTGCCTCCTCGTATTTTACTTCGATTTTTTTCTATGGCTTCTGCTTGTTCGACTTCTACTTCTTCGACTTTTTCTATGGCTTCTGCTTCTTCGACTTTTTTTCGAATTTTTCTATGGCTTCTGCCTCTTCGACATTTTCTTCGATTTTTTTCTATGGCTTCTGCCTCTTCGACATTTTCTTCGATTTTTTTCTATGGTTTCTACTTCTTCGACTTTTTCTATGGCTTCTGCCTGTTCGACTTTTACTTCGAATTTTTTCTATGGCTTCTGCCACTTCGACTTCTACTTCGACTTTTGCTATGGCTTCTGCCTCTTCGACTTTTTCTTCGACTGTTTCTGTGGCTTCTGCCTCTTCGACTTCTACTTCTTTGAGTTTTTCTATGGCTTCTGCATCTTCGACTTTTTCTTCAACTTCTACTTCTTCGACTTTTTCTATGGCTTCTGTCTCTTCGAGTTTTTCTTCGATTTTTTTCTATGGCTTCTGCCACTTCGACTTCTACTTCGACTTTTGCTATGGCTTCTGCTTCTTTGACTTTTTCTTCGACCTCTACTTCTTAGACTGTTTCTATGGCTTCTGCCTCCTCGTATTTTACTTCGATTTTTTTCTATGGCTTCTGCTTGTTCGACTTTTGCTTCTTCGACTTTTTTTCGAATTTTTCTATGGCTTCTGCCTCTTCGACTTTTTCTATGGATTCTGCCTCTTCGACTTTTTCTTCGAATTCTACTTCTTCGACTTTCTTTTCGAATTTTTCTATGACTTCTGCATCTTCAACTTTTTCTATGGCTTCTGCCTCTTCGACTTTTACTTCGATTTTTTTCTATAACTTCTGCCTCGTCAACTTTTTCTTCGACTTCTACTTCTTCGACTTTTTCTTTTCGATTTTTCTATGACTTATGCATCTTCGACTTTTTCTTCAACTTCGACTTCTACTTCTTCGACTTTTTCTATGGCTTCTGCCTGTTCGACATTTACTTCGAATTTTTTCTATGGCTTCTGCCACTTCGACTTCTACTTCGACTTTTGCTATGGCGTCTGCCTCTTCGACTTTTTCTTCGACTTCTACTTCTTCGACTGTTTCTGTGGCTTCTGCCTCTTCGACTTCTACTTCTTTGAGTTTTTCTATGGCTTCTGCATCTTCAAATTTTTTTCAACTTCTACTTCTTCGACTTTTTCTATGGCTTCTGTCTCTTCGACTTTTTCTTCGATTTTTTTTTATGTCTTCTGCGTCTTCGACTTTTTCTTCGACTTCTACTTCTTCGACTGTTTCTATGGCTTCTGCCTCCTCGTATTTTACTTCGATTTTTTTCCATGGCTTCTGCTTGTTCGACTTTTGTTTCTTTGACTTTTTTTCGAATTTTTCTATGGCTTCTGCCTCTTCGACATTTTCTTCGATTTTTTTCTATGACTTCTGCCTCTTCGACTTTTTCTTCGACTTCTACTTCTTCGACTTTTTCTATGGCTTCTGCCTGTTAGACTTTTACTTCGATTTTTTTTCTGTGGCTTCTGCCTCTTCGACTTTTTCTTCGACTTCTACTTCTTCGACTGTTTCTATGGCTTCTGCCTCCTCGTATTTTACTTCGATTTTTTTCTATGGCTTCTGCTTGTTCGACTTCTACTTCTTCGACTTTTTCTATGGCTTCTGCTTCTTCGACTTTTTCTTCGACTTCCACTTCTTCTACTGTTTCTATGGCTTCTGCCTCCTCGTATTTTACTTCGATTTTTTTCTATGGCTTCTGCTTGTTCGACTTCTACTTCTTCGACTTTTTCTATGGCTTCTGCTTCTTCGACTTTTTCTTCGACTTCCACTTCTTCTACTGTTTCTATGGCTTCTGCTCCTCGTATTTTACTTCGATTTTTTTCTATGGCTTCTGCATCTTCGACTTTTTCTTCGACTTCTACTTCTTCGACTGTTTCTATGGCTTCTGCCTCCTCGTATTTTACTTCGATTTTTTTCTATGGCTTCTGCTTGTTCGACTTCTACTTCTTCGACTTTTTCTATGGCTTCTGCTTCTTCAACTTTTTTTCGAATTTTTCTATGGCTTCTGCCTCTTCGACATTTTCTTCGATTTTTTTCTATGGCTTCTGCCTCTTCGACATTTTCTTCGATTTTTTTCTATGGTTTCTACTTCTTCGACTTTTTCTATGGCTTCTGCCTGTTCGACTTTTACTTCGAATTTTTTCTATGGCTTCTGCCACTTCGACTTCTACTTCGACTTTTGCTATGGCTTCTGCCTCTTCGACTTTTTCTTCGACTTCTACTTCTTCGACTGTTTCTGTGGCTTCTGCCTCTTCGACTTCTACTTCTTTGAGTTTTTCTATGGCTTCTGCATCTTCGACTTTTTCTTCAACTTCTACTTCTTCGACTTTTTCTATGGCTTCTGTCTCTTCGACTTTTTCTTCGATTTTTTTTCTTCTGCCACTTCGACTTCTACTTCGACTTTTGCTATGGCTTCTGCTTCTTTGACTTTTTCTTCGACCTCTACTTCTTCGACTGTTTCTATGGCTTCTGCCTCCTCGTATTTTACTTCGATTTTTTTCTATGGCTTCTGCTTGTTCGACTTCTACTTCTTCGACTGTTTCTATGGCTTCTGCCTCTTCGACATTTTCTTCGATTTTTTTCTATGACTTCTGCCTCTTCGACTTTTTCTTCGACTTCTACTTCTTCGACTTTTTCTATGGCTTCTGCCTCTTCGAGTTTTTCTTCGATTTTTTTCTATGGCTTCTGCTTGTTCGACTTCTACTTCTTCGACTTTTTCTATGGCTTCTGCTTCTTCGACTTTTTCTTCGACTTCCACTTCTTCTACTGTTTCTATGGCTTCTGCCTCCTCGTATTTTACTTCGATTTTTTTCTATGGCTTCTGCTTGTTCGACTTCTACTTCTTCGACTTTTTCTATGGCTTCTGCTTCTTCGACTTTTTCTTCGACTTCCACTTCTTCTACTGTTTCTATGGCTTCTGCCTCCTCGTATTTTACTTCGATTTTTTTCTATGGCTTCTGCATCTTCGACTTTTTCTTCGACTTTTTCTATGGCTTCTGCCTCCTCGTATTTTACTTCGATTTTTTTCTATGGCTTCTGCTTGTTCGACTTCTACTTCTTCGACTTTTTCTATGGCTTCTGCTTCTTCGACTTTTTCTTCGAATTTTTTCTATGGCTTCTGCCTCTTCGACATTTTCTTCGACTTTTTTCTATGGCTTCTGCTTCTTCGACTTTTTCTTCGACTTCCACTTCTTCTACTGTTTCTATGGCTTCTGCCTCCTCGTATTTTACTTCGATTTTTTTCTATGGCTTCTGCTTGTTCGACTTCTACTTCTTCGACTTTTTCTATGGCTTCTGCTTCTTCAACTTTTTTTCGAATTTTTCTATGGCTTCTGCCTCTTCGACATTTTCTTCGATTTTTTTCTATGGCTTCTGCCTCTTCGACATTTTCTTCGATTTTTTTCTATGGTTTCTACTTCTTCGACTTTTTCTATGGCTTCTGCCTGTTCGACTTTTACTTCGAATTTTTTCTATGGCTTCTGCCACTTCGACTTCTACTTCGACTTTTGCTATGGCTTCTGCCTCTTCGACTTTTTCTTCGACTTCTACTTCTTGTGTTTTCTATGGCTTCTGCATCTTCGACTTTTTCTTCAACTTCTACTTCTTCGACTTTTTCTATGGCTTCTGTCTCTTCGAGTTTTTCTTCGATTTTTTTCTATGGCTTCTGCCACTTCGACTTCTACTTCGACTTTTGCTATGGCTTCTGCTTCTTTGACTTTTTCTTCGACCTCTACTTCTTAGACTGTTTCTATGGCTTCTGCCTCCTCGTATTTTACTTCGATTTTTTTCTATGGCTTCTGCTTGTTCGACTTTTGCTTCTTCGACTTTTTTTCGAATTTTTCTATGGCTTCTGCCTCTTCGACTTTTTCTATGGATTCTGCCTCTTCGACTTTTTCTTCGAATTCTACTTCTTCGACTTTCTTTTCGAATTTTTCTATGACTTCTGCATCTTCAACTTTTTCTATGGCTTCTGCCTCTTCGACTTTTACTTCGATTTTTTTCTATGGATTCTGCCTCTTCGACTTTTTCTTCGAATTCTACTTCTTCGACTTTTTCTTTTCGATTTTTCTATGACTTCTGCATCTTCGACTTTTTCTTCAACTTCGACTTCTACTTCTTCGACTTTTTCTATGGCTTCTGCCTCTTCGACTTTTACTTCGAATTTTTTCTATGGCTTCTGCCACTTCGACTTCTACTTCGACTTTTGCTATGGCTTCTGCCTCTTCGACTTTTTCTTCGACTTCTACTTCTTCGACTGTTTCTGTGGCTTCTGCCTCTTCGACTTCTACTTCTTTGAGTTTTTCTATGGCTTCTGCATCTTCGACTTTTTCTTCAACTTCTACTTCTTCGACTTTTTCTATGGCTTCTGTCTCTTCGACTTTTTCTTCGATTTTTTTCTATGGCTTCTGCGTCTTCGACTTTTTCTTCGACTTCTACTTCTTCGACTGTTTCTATGGCTTCTGCCTCCTCGTATTTTACTTCGATTTTTTTCTATGGCTTCTGCTTGTTCGACTTCTACTTCTTCGACTTTTTCTATGGCTTCTGCTTCTTCGACTTTTCTTCGAATTTTTTCTATGGCTTCTGCCTCTTCGACTTTTCTTCGATTTTTTCTATGGCTTCTGCCTCTTCGACTTTTTCTTCGATTTTTTCTATGGCTTCTACTTCTTCGACTTTTTCTATGGCTTCTGCCTCTTCGACTTTCTTACTTCTTTCGATTTTTTCTATGGCTTCTGCATCTTCGACTTTTTCTTCAACTTCTACTTCTTCGACTTTTTCTATGGCTTCTGTCTCTTCGAGTTTTTCTTCGATTTTTTTCTATGGCTTCTGCCACTTCGACTTCTACTTCGACTTTTGCTATGGCTTCTGCTTCTTTGACTTTTTCTTCGACCTCTACTTCTTAGACTGTTTCTATGGCTTCTGCCTCCTCGTATTTTACTTCGATTTTTTTCTATGGCTTCTGCTTGTTCGACTTTTGCTTCTTCGACTTTTTTTCGAATTTTTCTATGGCTTCTGCCTCTTCGACTTTTTCTATGGATTCTGCCTCTTCGACTTTTTCTTCGAATTCTACTTCTTCGACTTTCTTTTCGAATTTTTCTATGACTTCTGCATCTTCAACTTTTTCTATGGCTTCTGCCTCTTCGACTTTTACTTCGATTTTTTTCTATACTTCTGCCTCGTCAACTTTTTCTTCGACTTCTACTTCTTCGACTTTTTCTTTTCGATTTTTCTATGACTTATGCATCTTCGACTTTTTCTTCAACTTCGACTTCTACTTCTTCGACTTTTTCTATGGCTTCTGCCTATTCGACTTTTACTTCGAATTTTTTCTATGGCTTCTGCCACTTCGACTTCTACTTCGACTTTTGCTATGGCTTCTGCCTCTTCGACTTTTTCTTCGACTTCTACTTCTTCGACTGTTTCTGTGGCTTCTGCCTCTTCGACTTCTACTTCTTCGATTTTTTTTCTATGGCTTCTGCATCTTCGACTTTTCTTCACTTCTACTTCTTCGACTTTTTCTATGGCTTCTGCTCTTCGACTTTTTCTTCGACTTCTACTTCTTCGACTGTTTCTATGGCTTCTGCCTCCTCGTATTTTACTTCGATTTTTTTCTATGGCTTCTGCTTGTTCGACTTTTGTTCTTTGACTTTTTTCGAATTTTTCTATGGCTTCTGCCTCTTCGACATTTTCTTCGATTTTTTTCTATGACTTCTGCCTCTTCGACTTTTTCTTCGACTTCTACTTCTTCGACTTTTTCTATGGCTTCTGCCTGTTCGACTTTTACTTCGAATTTTTTCTATGGCTTCTGCTTCTTCGACTTTTTCTTCGACTTCTACTTCTTCGACTGTTTCTATGGCTTCTGCCTCCTCGTATTTTACTTCGATTTTTTTCTATGGCTTCTGCTTGTTCGACTTCTACTTCTTCGACTTTTTCTATGGCTTCTGCCTCTTCGACTTTTTCTTCGATGTTTTTCTGTGGCTTCTGCCTCTTCGACTTTTTCTTCGACTTCTACTTCTTCGACTTTTTCTATGGCTTCTGCCTCTTCGAGTTTTTCTTCGATTTTTTTCTATGGCTTCTGCTTGTTCGACTTCTACTTCTTCGACTTTTTCTATGGCTTCTGCTTCTTTGACTTTTTCTTCGACTTCTACTTCTTCTACTGTTTCTATGGCTTCTGCCTCCTCGTATTTTACTTCGATTTTTTTCTATGGCTTCTGCTTGTTCGACTTCTACTTCTTCGACTTTTTCTATGGCTTCTGCTTCTTCGACTTTTTCTTCGACTTCCACTTCTTCTACTGTTTCTATCGCTTCTGGCTCCTCGTATTTTACTTCGATTTTTTTCTATGGCTTCTGCATCTTCGACTTTTTCTTCGACTTTTTCTATGGCTTCTGCCTCCTCGTATTTTACTTCGATTTTTTTCTATGGCTTCTGCTTGTTCGACTTCTACTTCTTCGACTTTTTCTATGGCTTCTGCTTCTTCAACTTTTTTTCGAATTTTTCTATGGCTTCTGCCTCTTCGACATTTTCTTCGATTTTTTCTATGGCTTCTGCTCTTCGACTTTTTCTTCGACTTCTACTTCTTCGACTGTTTCTATGGCTTCTGCCTCTCGATTTTACTTCGATTTTTTTCTATGGCTTCTGCCTCTTCGACTTTTTCTTCGACTTCTACTTCTTCGACTGTTTCTATGGCTTCTGCCTCCTCGTATTTTACTTCGATTTTTTTCTATGGCTTCTGCTTGTTCGACTTCTACTTCTTCGACTTTTTCTATGGCTTCTGCTTCTTCGACTTTTTCTTCGACTTCCACTTCTTCACTGTTTCTATGGCTTCTGCCTCTTCGTATTTTACTTCGATTTTTTTCTATGGCTTCTGCTCTTCGACTTTTTCTTCGACTTCTACTTCTTCGACTGTTTCTATGGCTTCTGCCTCCTCGTATTTTACTTCGATTTTTTTCTATGGCTTCTGCTTGTTCGACTTCTACTTCTTCGACTTTTTCTATGGCTTCTGCTTCTTCGACTTTTTTTCGAATTTTTCTATGGCTTCTGCCTCTTCGACATTTTCTTCGATTTTTTTCTATGGCTTCTGCCTCTTCGACATTTTCTTCGATTTTTTTCTATGGTTTCTACTTCTTCGACTTTTTCTATGGCTTCTGCCTGTTCGACTTTTACTTCGAATTTTTTCTATGGCTTCTGCCACTTCGACTTCTACTTCGACTTTTGCTATGGCTTCTGCCTCTTCGACTTTTTCTTCGACTTCTACTTCTTCGACTGTTTCTGTGGCTTCTGCCTCTTCGACTTCTACTTCTTTGATGTTTTTCTATGGCTTCTGCATCTTCGACTTTTTCTTCAACTTCTACTTCTTCGACTTTTTCTATGGCTTCTGTCTCTTCGAGTTTTTCTTCGATTTTTTTCTATGGCTTCTGCCACTTCGACTTCTACTTCGACTTTTGCTATGGCTTCTGCTTCTTTGACTTTTTCTTCGACCTCTACTTCTTAGACTGTTTCTATGGCTTCTGCCTCCTCGTATTTTACTTCGATTTTTTTCTATGGCTTCTGCTTGTTCGACTTTTGCTTCTTCGACTTTTTTTCGAATTTTTCTATGGCTTCTGCCTCTTCGACTTTTTCTATGGATTCTGCCTCTTCGACTTTTTCTTCGAATTCTACTTCTTCGACTTTCTTTTCGAATTTTTCTATGACTTCTGCATCTTCAACTTTTTCTATGGCTTCTGCCTCTTCGACTTTTACTTCGATTTTTTTCTATACTTCTGCTCGTCACTTTTTCTTCGACTTCTACTTCTTCGACTTTTTCTTTCGATTTTTCTATGGCTTCTGCATCTTCGACTTTTTTCTTCGACTTCTACTTCTTCGACTTTTTCTATGGCTTCTGCCTGTTCGACTTTTACTTCGAATTTTTTCTATGGCTTCTGCCACTTCGACTTCTACTTCGACTTTTGCTATGGCTTCTGCCTCTTCGACTTTTTCTTCGACTTCTACTTCTTCGACTGTTTCTATGGCTTCTGCCTCTTCGACTTTTACTTCGATTTTTTTCTATGGCTTCTGCTTCTTCGACTTCTACTTCTTCGACTTTTTCTATGGCTTCTGCCTCTTCGACTTTTTCTTCGATTTTTTTCTATGGCTTCTGCTCTACTTCGACTTCTACTTCTTCGACTTTTTCTATGGCTTCTGCCTCTTCGACTTTACTTCGATTTTTTCTTTGGCTTCTGCATCTTCGACTTTTTCTTCGACTTCTACTTCTTCGACTGTTTCTATGGCTTCTGCCTCCTCGTATTTTTCTTCGATTTTTTTCTATGGCTTCTGCTTGTTCGACTTCTACTTCTTCGACTTTTTCTATGGCTTCTGCTTCTTCGACTTTTTCTTCGACTTCCACTTCTTCTACTGTTTCTATGGCTTCTGCCTCCTCGTATTTTACTTCGATTTTTTTCTATGGCTTCTGCTTGTTCGACTTCTACTTCTTCGACTTTTTCTATGGCTTCTGCTTCTTCGACTTTTTCTTCGACTTCCACTTCTTCTACTGTTTCTATGGCTTCTGCCTCCTCGTATTTTACTTCGATTTTTTTCTATGGCTTCTGCATCTTCGACTTTTTCTTCGACTTCTACTTCTTCGACTGTTTCTATGGCTTCTGCCTCCTCGTATTTTACTTCGATTTTTTTCTATGGCTTCTGCTTGTTCGACTTCTACTTCTTCGACTTTTTCTATGGCTTCTGCTTCTTCGACTTTTTTTCGAATTTTTCTATGGCTTCTGCCTCTTCGACATTTTCTTCGATTTTTTTCTATGGCTTCTGCCTCTTCGACATTTTCTTCGATTTTTTTCTATGGTTTCTACTTCTTCGACTTTTTCTATGGCTTCTGCCTGTTCGACTTTTACTTCGAATTTTTTCTATGGCTTCTGCCACTTCGACTTCTACTTCGACTTTTGCTATGGCTTCTGCCTCTTCGACTTTTTCTTCGACTTCTACTTCTTCGACTGTTTCTGTGGCTTCTGCCTCTTCGACTTCTACTTCTTTGAGTTTTTCTATGGCTTCTGCATCTTCGACTTTTTCTTCAACTTCTACTTCTTCGACTTTTTCTATGGCTTCTGTCTCTTCGAGTTTTTCTTCGATTTTTTTCTATGGCTTCTGCCACTTCGACTTCTACTTCGACTTTTGCTATGGCTTCTGCTTCTTTGACTTTTTCTTCGACCTCTACTTCTTAGACTGTTTCTATGGCTTCTGCCTCCTCGTATTTTACTTCGATTTTTTTCTATGGCTTCTGCTTGTTCGACTTTTGCTTCTTCGACTTTTTTTCGAATTTTTCTATGGCTTCTGCCTCTTCGACTTTTTCTATGGATTCTGCCTCTTCGACTTTTTCTTCGAATTCTACTTCTTCGACTTTCTTTTCGAATTTTTCTATGACTTCTGCATCTTCAACTTTTTCTATGGCTTCTGCCTCTTCGACTTTTACTTCGATTTTTTTCTATGACTTCTGCCTCGTCAACTTTTTCTTCGACTTCTACTTCTTCGACTTTTTCTTTTCGATTTTTCTATGACTTCTGCATCTTCGACTTTTTCTTCACTTCGACTTCTACTTCTTCGACTTTTTCTATGGCTTCTGCCTCTTCGACTTTTACTTCGAATTTTTTCTATGGCTTCTGCCACTTCGACTTCTACTTCGACTTTTGCTATGGCTTCTGCCTCTTCGACTTTTTCTTCGACTTCTACTTCTTCGACTGTTTCTGTGGCTTCTGCCTCTTCGACTTCTACTTCTTCGATTTTTTTCTATGGCTTCTGCCTCTTCGACTTTTTCTTCGACTTCTACTTCTTCGACTTTTTCTATGGCTTCTGCTCTTCGACTTTTTCTTCGATTTTTTCTATGGCTTCTGCTCTTCGACTTTTCTTCGACTTCTTCTTCGACTGTTTCTATGGCTTCTGCCTCTTCGACTTTTTCTTCGATTTTTTTCTATGGCTTCTGCTCTTCGACTTTTTCTTCGACTTCTACTTCTTCGACTTTTTCTATGGCTTCTGTCTCTTCGATTTTTCTTCGATTTTTTTCTATGGCTTCTGCTTGTTCGACTTCTACTTCTTCGACTTTTTCTATGGCTTCTGCTTCTTCGACTTTTTCTTCGACTTCTACTTCTTCTACTGTTTCTATGGCTTCTGCCTCCTCGTATTTTACTTCGATTTTTTTCTATGGCTTCTGCTTGTTCGACTTCTACTTCTTCGACTTTTTCTATGGCTTCTGCTTCTTCGACTTTTTCTTCGACTTCCACTTCTTCTACTGTTTCTATCGCTTCTGCTCCTCGTATTTTACTTCGATTTTTTTCTATGGCTTCTGCATCTTCGACTTTCTTCTTCGACTTTTTCTATGGCTTCTGCCTCCTCGTATTTTACTTCGATTTTTTTCTATGGCTTCTGCTTGTTCGACTTCTACTTCTTCGACTTTTTCTATGGCTTCTGCTTCTTCACTTTTTTTCGAATTTTTCTATGGCTTCTGCCTCTTCGACATTTTCTTCGACTTTTTCTATGGCTTCTGCTCTTCGACTTTTTCTTCGACTTCTACTTCTTCGACTGTTTCTATGGCTTCTGCCTTCTCGACTTTTACTTCGATTTTTTTCTATGGCTTCTGCCTCTTCGACTTTTTCTTCGACTTCTACTTCTTCGACTGTTTCTATGGCTTCTGCCTCTTCGTATTTTACTTCGATTTTTTTCTATGGCTTCTGCTTGTTCGACTTCTACTTCTTCGACTTTTTCTATGGCTTCTGCTTCTTCGACTTTTTCTTCGAATTTTTTCTATGGCTTCTGCCTCTTCGACTTTTCTTCGATTTTTTTCTATGGCTTCTGCCTCTTCGACATTTTCTTCGATTTTTTTCTATGGTTTCTACTTCTTCGACTTTTTCTATGGCTTCTGCCTGTTCGACTTTTACTTCGATTTTTTCTATGGCTTCTGCATCTTCGACTTCTACTTCGACTTTTTCTATGGCTTCTGCTCTTCGACTTTTTCTTCGACTTTTTCTTCGACTTCTACTTCTTCGACTTTTTCTATGGCTTCTGCCTCTTCGACTTCTATTCTTCGACTTTTTCTATGGCTTCTGCATCTTCGACTTTTTCTTCGACTTCGACTTCTACTTCTTCGACATTTTCTATGGCTTCTGCCTCTTCGACTTCTACTTCTTCGACTGTTTCTATGGCTTCTGCCTCCTCGTATTTTACTTCGATTTTTTTCTATGGCTTCTGCTTGTTCGACTTCTACTTCTTCGACTTTTTCTATGGCTTCTGCTTCTTCGACTTTTTTTCGAATTTTTCTATGGCTTCTGCCTCTTCGACATTTTCTTCGATTTTTTTCTATGGCTTCTGCCTCTTCGACATTTTCTTTGATTTTTTTCTATGGTTTCTACTTCTTCGACTTTTTCTATGGCTTCTGCTTGTTCGACTTCTGTTCTTCGACTTTTTCTTCGACTTCTACTTCTTCGACTTTTTCTATGGCTTCTGCTTCTTCGACTTCTACTTCTTCGACTTTTTCTATGGCTTCTGCCTCTTCGACTTTTTCTTCGACTTCTACTTCTTCGACTGTTTCTATGGCTTCTGCCTCCTCGTATTTTACTTCGATTTTTTTCTATGGCTTCTGCTTGTTCGACTTCTACTTCTTCGACTTTTTCTATGGCTTCTGCCTCTTCGACTTCTACTTCTTCGACTTTTTCTATGGCTTCTGCCTCTTCGACTTTTTTTTCTTCGACTTTTTCTATGGCTTCTGCTCTGCACTTTTTCTTCGACTTCTACTTCTTCGACTTTTTCTATGGCTTCTCTCTCGACTTTTTCTTCGACTTCTACTTCTTCGACTTTTTCTATGGCTTCTGCTCTCTTCGACTTTCTTCTTCGATTTTTTTCTATGGCTTCTGCATCTTCGACTTTTTCTTCGACTTCTACTTCTTCGACTGTTTCTATGGCTTCTGCCTCCTCGTATTTTACTTCGATTTTTTTCTATGGCTTCTGCTTGTTCGACTTCTACTTCTTCGACTTTTTCTATGGCTTCTGCTTCTTCGACTTTTTTTCGAATTTTTCTATGGCTTCTGCCTCTTCGACATTTTCTTCGATTTTTTTCTATGGCTTCTGCCTCTTCGACATTTTCTTCGATTTTTTTCTATGGTTTCTACTTCTTCGACTTTTTCTATGGCTTCTGCCTGTTCGACTTTTACTTCGAATTTTTTCTATGGCTTCTGCCACTTCGACTTCTACTTCGACTTTTGCTATGGCTTCTGCCTCTTCGACTTTTTCTTCGACTTTTTCTTCGACTTCTACTTCTTCGACTGTTTCTGTGGCTTCTGCCTCTTCGACTTCTACTTCTTTGAGTTTTTCTTTGGCTTCTGCATCTTCGACTTTTTCTTCAACTTCTACTTCTTCGACTTTTTCTATGGCTTCTGTCTCTTCGAGTTTTTCTTCGATTTTTTTCTATGGCTTCTGCTTGTTCGACTTCTACTTCTTCGACTTTTTCTATGGCTTCTGCTTCTTCGACTTTTTCTTCGACTTCCACTTCTTCTACTGTTTCTATGGCTTCTGCCTCCTCGTATTTTACTTCGATTTTTTTCTATGGCTTCTGCTTGTTCGACTTCTACTTCTTCGACTTTTTCTATGGCTTCTGCTTCTTCGACTTTTTCTTCGACTTCCACTTCTTCTACTGTTTCTATGGCTTCTGCCTCCTCGTATTTTACTTCGATTTTTTTCTATGGCTTCTGCTTGTTCGACTTTCTTCTTCGAATTTTTCTAT